>CM022761.1:4898823-5181323 GCA_012411365.1 Ameiurus melas
TACTTATAGTCTGCGTTTATTATTGATTATATGGTGAACGTACTGCTGGCTACTAGAACAAAGTACTATTAGTTAACATATACGTTTCATCTTAATCTAACTTTTATTGTGTACAGTAGACTTATACTTCAAAGAATATGAATTTATGTGGGGAAAATAAGAACAAATATATATATTTCTACATAATGAATATTAATTGTTAATGTTAATTAAGAGTTCTTCAGTGGTCCTTCTGGTGTCCGTCTTTATTGATGATGTTCTTGAAAAGTGTGAGCAGTGGCTTTTGGCTGCGCTCATCCCAAGACTTCATGAAACCTCCATAGCGTTTGCTGGTAGGTGGGCCACTCCAGCGAAAGTGATTCATCTTATAGGAACCATCTTTCTTCTCTTGCTGGCTGGCGGTGCTGTCCTCAACAGCACCTAGCTCGCGCCTCATCTCTGCCGGCAGGGCCTCGGATGACTCTTCCTCCACCCCATTGGCGTACACCTTAACGGGCCGGCGCTTGCGACCCACAGGCTTACCCCAGCGGAAGTGTTCCATGGAGTAAGAGCGCTTTTCTTCGTGTTGTGGACCAGACTCTGGAGCTTCATCCTCTTCTGGGGTGGAAAGTCTGGCAGTAGGGATTTCACTGGGTATAAACAAGACGGACTGGAGGTGGCCATCTCCAGGGTAGAGAGGAGATTCTGCTGTAAGCTCAGAGCTGCACAACCTGATGCATTCCTGACAAAGAAAAAAGATCATGTAATACTAAAGTCACTTTAAGCATATTTACTTTGTATTGATAGTTAGTTATAAATGTATGAAACCACTTTAAATGTGTTCTAAGTAGTAAATCAAATAACAAGCCCATAACCCAGATGGCAACAGATTCAGAATAAACAGGAACTTTTATAGACAACCAGTAAGGCAGATACTCACCAGGATATTTCTGTCAGAGCTTAGATCTCTGCAGCCTATTTTCTCCCAGCACTGGGCTCTAACCTCTGAGCCACTTGCACACAGCAAAGCCAGAGCTAACATCCACACAGGATACCCCATTCTCGCTTCTTCAACTATTGCAAGGGAACTGTAGTAAACAGTAAGAAGTAAAATTGAAGCGATGTGTCTAGGCAATAAATGCAAATCTATACATTCAGGGTTGTGCAAATGTAGTAAAATATATTTAGCTATTTACTCATTGAATGTTATATATACGGTTTTGCCAATGACCTGTTGAAAAATATCAAAAGCACTTCAGTTATAAAATAAAACACAAAATTGTTTTCTGGTTATGGTTCCTTAATCCAACCACATCATGTACTGATTGTGATGAGAAACAAGAGAATAATAAAAACAAAGCAAAAACAAAAAAAACAAACACTAAACATAAAACTAAACATAACTGACTAACAATGTCTGACACACTTTTGCAGCAAGTGGATAAAATTAAAATTGGGAGACATATATTTATGATTTACTTACATGTTGTGAGGGAAGAAAGGTGTCTGTACTTCCCCTGTTTGCGAATTCTCCCTCTGCAATAGCGTAAGTGAACTCAAGTTCTTCCACTCGACGTTCCACTATGTACGTTCGTGTGTGTTTCTGATGTCTGAACCCTCTCTCTGCTCTTCTTTTATAAGGCCAGCTAAGTGACACACCTTTCAAGGGTACACGCTAGAAAAATTTCTTCTCCGGCCCCCTCACATTGGGAAATCGAATCATGAACCATACCAAAGAACAATCTAAGGCAATTTAACAAACAACATCAAAATGTCACTGCTCATTAAAATGGTACTGGGGCGGATTAACATGTATTTGTCATTATAAGAAATCATGATCCTGTTTTCCACTGTGATAAGGGCACAAGGGTCAGTTTACATGATTTAGTTAAGTCCTGTCCATGTCAGCTTTCATAAAGCATGAAATCCACCTCCTTTTAATTAGGGAGGTCATTTTTTAATTGACTAGTGGTACATAGGTGCTAATTCCAGGTTTTAGTTCTTTAAAAGAAGTTGACTTGCCAAATGTACATCTCCTTATTGTATTTTCAGTGGGATTCAGAATGAATGATGCAGTGAATTAGTGGTAACCTTATGCTTCAGCTTACTCAGAACACATTTTATAAAAGACCTGTATGGAATTTATAATCATGTAAAGTATGAATGGACATTTCCCTGTAGACTATAAAAAACAGACATTTAAAAAAGTTCTTTAAACAACAACAAAAAAGACATGATTAAAAAAAAAGAGATCAAGTATATTAGCCTAACAATTAAACCTGCTGGATGACTCAGTGAGCATTCAGAGAAGCTGCTGCTTATAGCTTCACTAAAGCACATTGAAGGAAATACTCTGTCTCAAGTAACGTCTTTATATGGAATTCTGACCTTGTAGTCCTTTTATATTGCTCCTCTTTTTTTTGCTTTTTCAGTCACCCTAACTACATTTGAGTGATCCAATGAATGGAACAGCTTTTAGTGGCAAACTATGAGAAAGATTTCAGATAAATGTCCAGAATCCATATACCAGTTTTGTGTTGATTTTGATGTATGGGTTAGGGTTAGGATCCAACCTCGGCCCATTTTAAGCTTTCTGGCAGAGGCAGCCAGGTTTTCATTTAATATCTGTTGATATTTGATAGTCCATGATGCCATGTATCCTTACAAAATGTCCAGGTTCTCTTTCAGAAAAACAGCCCCAAAACATTAAAGAGCTACAACCATATTTAAGAGTGAAATTTATTATAACAGCAAAAGGGGGACCAAACTTCATGCTAACACCCATGGTTTTGGAATGGGCACATATGGAGATGATGGTCAGATGTCCACATACTTTTGGCCATATTGTGTATCTTCCACAAAGTAACAGTCCACAAATTGCTCAGGTTCCTATGCTGTGCAATATTTTGATTCTTTTTGTTAGTGTGTTCATGGTTTATTTAGCCACCAGTTTTAGATAGGGCCAAAGGCAGGGGATCTGATTCTGCTGGGTCCATGTTGGCCAGATTGTTCTGTTATGACCAACGAGAGCTTGGACCCAAAAGCAGAACACAGACTCAGGGACAGAAGGTTTAAACAGGTTTATTGAAATGAAAGTAGAGATGTGTTCAAAGAAACATGACTGGGTGCAGCAGTGAGACTAGAACTCAAACTCGGGTCAGCAGATTGAAGGTCAGACATCCTATAGGCATGAGCCATGGGGAAGGTGTGGCTTAGTATTACCGTCAGAGAAGGGTTTCAAAATCAGGTGGGCGGCGTGCTCAACTCACGAGCTGCAGGGATGGAGAAGGGAACCTGGGAACAGCAGAGTACGAGTGTGCCTAGTGTAATGGTCAAGGCCGGGGCTCAAACTCAGATCGACAGCATAGTAGTAGAAGGCAGTGATGGCTCAACAGTTAAGGCTCTGGGTTCAGAAGGTTGGGGGTTCAAGTCCCAGCACCACCAAGCTGCCACTGTTGGGCCATTGAGCAAGCCCCTTAACCCTCTCTGCTCCAGGGGCACCGCACCATGACCCTACTTTCTGACCCTAACTTCCTAACAAGCTCGGACATTCAAAGAAAAATAATTTCACTGTCTTGTATATGTGTGAGTCACAGGGGAGGTAAAACAGGGTTGCAGAATGCAGACAGGGTGAGAGGTGAACCTGGGACACAGGATAAACAGGTTTTTAAGTGTTCAATTTGTGAAGGATCAAATAAAATTTTTGTGGTTTTCCAGCAGCCTCCATTTTGGATTTTGGATGTCTGTTGTCATGGATTTGAATTTAATTGATTAGATGCAACTGTAGTGTGTAACATGTGCAAAGTATCATTATGTGTTTTTGTATGTATATATAAAACGCAAAATTCATACTGATCCACTTTCATTATGTCTCCTGTAGCAATGCTAGGACAGATTTGGTTGCCAAAAATGCTGCACATTTTCCTTTTTAAATTGTATAGTTGAGGTAGAAAATGCATGTTAAATAATTTAGGTAATAAGGATTTCATATACAAAGCTAACCTCAACCTGACAGTCAATGATGTCATTACCGCAGTTATTTATATAAAAGTCAATAACAGACAAGTCAATAATGGACAAGTGTCAGCAAATGGACTTATTGTACTCTGTAAAAACGACTAAAAAAGTGCAGTGGTTACAAGAGGACCTAAAAGGTTTACGTCTCTTGAATTCTTTCTCCTGCTGTCCTTCAGCCTTATCTTTAATGGGCAATTTATGAATGGAGCCAACCTTGTGTCAGGTTTATGACCAGACTCATCCCTGGGCAAAAGCATTAGGCTTCTTTGAGCCTCTAATACTTCAAACCATTTATATCAACTTATCTTGAACACAAGGTTACTCAAGTGTTTATCAGTACACTGTTAGTTTGCCTTTAACATCAATTAATCATTCTATGGCTGATGGAATACACAGCTATGGCTTTTTGCAGCACACATTGACATCCTCAGAACAAATAGCATCCCACAGCACGATTTCTTTCAACTGCAGGAAGAGCTGTACAGCCAAAGTAATAGTAAATAATACCTTACATTTACTATTTATATGATCAGTAATATTTCAATATCTACTGCTGTCCTCCTTTGTCATATTCCCCGGTCACTTTTCAACCAGCAGAGGTAAAGTGATGTTTGAGCAAACATCGATTAACATATGCATCATGTGATGCCCAAACAAACTAATACAGGTTTCCAGTACACAACAAGGTACACAAATTTAGAAATAAGAAATGTGTTGTTTAACTATGGAATCTTGTTTGCAAAGCAATATAAAGTTAAATGGACCAGAATTATAGTTGTTTAAAGCAGATCTACAGTTCCCTCCAAGACTATTGGAATGGCAAGGTACATTTATTTTTTTTGCTGTAGACTGAAGACATTTTGGTTTGAGATCAAACGAAGAGAAGAGAAGAGAATGGAGTTTAGAATTTGTAACTTTTATTTCCTGGTATTTATATGTAGATAAAACCCCCAAAACAACAGTCAGTGACATCACCAACAACCTCCACAAGGCAGGGGTAAAAGTATCACAATCCATTATTCAAAGAAGTCTTAGAGAGCAGAAATATAGATGTTATACCACAAGATGCAAACCACTCATCAGCAGTAAGAATTTCGTAGCCAGAAAAAGAAATACAGAGATGAGCCACAAAAGTTCTGGAATCAAGATTAGCTCTTGATTACCAAAATGATGGAAAGGCCAAAGTGTGGAGAAAGGAAGGATCTGCTTATTATCCAAAACATACAAGCTCATCTGAGAAACATGGTGGAGGTAGTGTAATGGTTTGGGCTTGCATGGCTGCTTCCGGAATAGGCTCATTAATCTTTATCTATGATTTATAATTGCAACAGAAGAATGTATTCACAAGTTTACAAGAGCATTTGTTTGCCAATTTGCAGAGAAATTCATCCAAATTAATCTGGAGGAACTCCTTCATGCAGCAAGACAATGATCCGAAACGCTCTGCCAACACAACAAAGGACTTTATCGGGGGGTGGGGGGTGGGGGGGTGTCGGGCAAAATCGTCCCTTTGATGAGGTGAAGTTGTCCTGTCCCCTTAGCAGAAAAACACCCCCAAAGCATAATTTTTCCACCTCCATGTTTGACGGTGGGGATGGTGTTCTTGGGGTCATAGGCAGCATTCCTCCTCCTCCAAACCCGGCGAGTTGAGTTGGTGCCTAAGAGCTCCATTTTGGTCTCATCTGACCACCAGAGGACAACTGGGTGAAACTGTTGTGGTCAGATGAGACCAAAATGGAGCTCTTTGGCATCAACTCAACTCGCCGCATCAAAGGGATGATGGACGGGGCTATGTACCGTCAAATCTTGGGTGAGAACCTCCTTCCCTCAGCCAGGGCATTGAAAATTAAAAGTAATTACTAAGTCATTACCAAGTACTAAGTCATGTTTTGCAGAGGGGTCAAATACATATTTCCCTCATTAAAATGCAAATCAATTTATAGACTTCGCAACAGTTTCTTCTCTGAGGCAATCATATTACACAACGGACTCCGATCTTGCTGCTACACTTTTCTCCTTGTTTTTTCAGACAGAATTGAGCCTAGAGTTTACAGAACATTACTCACACTGGTTATCCAATATTATGTTATTATAGTGTGCATTGTCATGTGTATTTATTGTGTACTTTTTTTTGTATTTTTCTCACACTGTCATGTGAGACACTTGCACTTTATGCAGTCCTGTTCAGGTCCAGACTGAAACAAAAAAGCATTCAGCCTGGGAGTCTCACACCAGCCCAGACCACTCCATACACCAACAACAAATTCAAAGACCACTGACCAACTACTGTAATGTGCACTCACTGACCAATTTATTGAACCCCCCGTACACATGCACATTCATGCAAATATCTCATCAGCTGACCATGATGCAGCAGAATGATGTGAGCTTGATGAGAATGGTTGTTTGTTCCAGACAGGGTGGTTTGAGGGTTTTTTTTTTTTTTAAACAGCCAATCTCCTGGGATTTTCATTCATAGCAGTCTCTAGAGTTTACACATAATGGTGCAAAAAAATTACATACATCACAACACAAACACACAGTGTGCAGTATTTCTGTGAGTGGAAACACCTTGTTACTGAGAGGATCAGAGGAGAATGGACAGACAGGAAGGCTTTGTTTAGTCAAATGACCACTCTTTACATCAGTTAATAGTCTCTGAAAGCACCAGATTTAGAATGGGGTTCCTAATTATTTGGTTGGTGAGTGTATGTCAAAAGAAAAACATTACTCTTAACGTTAATAAAAAAAAGTGATACCTATAAAAAAAAAGTGTGTTTCTAATAGGAACTACTATTGCATACCTTTAAATTAACATCAGCTCCCATCTTCTGTATAACCTACAGTATAACATCAGTACTGTAGTTTATGGATACTACAACACCACCATGCCATAAAAGTCTTAAACTACAATACTAAACCAAGTGATGTAATCTCTTTACTCCAAGATTTTAATATATTGTGACAAATTGCTTAAAAAAATAAAATAAAATAATATATATATATATATATATATATATATATATATATATATATATATATATATATATATATATATATATATATATATATATATATATATATATATGTCACAGCAAGCTAACTAACTAACTAGCTAACTAATCAGTGACTATCAATGTTGGCTAATACTTTCTGTTTAATTAAAGTTTCAGCTTTTAGCTAGCTAACCCTAGGCTATATGCTGATGTGATGGTGCTTATGTAATGGCTTTGTTCATAAGTACTGCTTATGATAGGGCTTGATTTTTGCACTGTAGGGAGGTTCTTGGAGACAGTCACTAAATTGTTTGCAGTAAATTGCAAAAAATGTGTTCAGCTTTACAGCCTAATAACGTCAATTACCCAGCCAGTTGCAGTTTACTTACTACATAATGTTACTGTGGCTAATACAGCCTAAGTAGATAATGTTAACCATTTCATGCATGATTTTTTCATAGGCATATCTGGATTCTCTAGATTATAACTGCTTTATACTGTACATGAATTTTGAATATCAGATCAAATAAATGGATTGTCCGTCTGCTAAGTGAATAAATGTAAATGTAAATGTATATGTAAATGTAAAACATTATGCCTGCAAAAAAATAATAATGATAATAATGATACAAAGAGGTAAAAAGTGTCTATAATAATAATAATAATAATAATAATAATAATAATAATAATAATAACCAACAATAATAATAATAATAATAATAATAATAATAATAATTATGTAGACATTAGTAAAGATTTAGGAGGACAAATAATCTAAAGAGCTATAGAAGTTTATGCTAGTTTATGCTAATGCTCTCAAGTGATTTGGTGGTGATTTGCATCTTATATTTATCTAAAATATAAAAAAAGAGCCATAAATTTACTGTCCATAACTGTGGACATTATGCATGAAAGAGTTAACTATGTGTTTTCAGATTGTTATTTTGCTGCATTTTGCTACTTTCCAGTGCCTTTACCCTCTCTGCTTCTTCTCAATTCTTCAGTGAAACACCATTTTGTTCCAATTCCTAGAGGAATGACAGTAAAGGCCACTTGACCTGACATGACTAAATAAAGCTTATTATCATTAAAACCTAAAGCCATTATAAAGTATGAGGCACAAAACAATATGTCTGTTAAAAACGTATTAATGTGTCCTCTATTTTGAACAGATATTTCACTTCACGTATATCAACTCATTTTGAAAGATAATTAGAAGTCAAGTTTGTTTATCACCCGTGTCTTCTCTCTGCTTATACTGCAAGAGGCTTAATCAAAGCATTTATGCTGCTGTGCTTTTCCAATGTCTTTGCTGTGCTTGGGCTTGGGTAATTTGACTGGAAGTTTTTGCAAATCAAAAACCCTTTACCAACATATACCATGATAATGTATATGATAATGGACATACAGTATCTGCACAATAGTGAGTACACCCCTCACATTTTAGTAAATATTTGATGATATCTTTTCATGTGACAACACTGAAGAAATGACACTTTGCTACAATGTAAAGTAGTGAGTGTACAGCTTGTGTAACAGTGTAAATTTGCTGTCCCCTCAAAATAACTCAACACACAGACATTAATGTCTAAACCGCTGGCAACAAAAGTGAATACACCCCTAAGTGAAAATGTCAAAATTGGGCTCAAAGTGTCAATATTTTGTGTGGCCACCATTATTTTCGAGCACTGCCTTAACCCTCTTGGGCATGGAGTTCACCAGAGCTTCACAGGTTGCCACTTGAGTCCTCTTCCACTCCTCTATGACGACATCACGGAGCTGGTGGATCTTAGAGACCTTGTGCTCCTCCACCTTCCGTTTTTAAACATTTTCACTTAGGGGTGTATTTACTTTTGTTTCCAGCTGTTTAGACATTAATGGCTGTGTGTTGAGTTATTTTGAGAAAAACATACAGGAAGTGCAGCTATAATTACAACACAGAACAATATAAATGTGGCATGAGACAGTGGGACAGTGCACAGTGTGTGTGTTCTCAATATCCATGAATCTCACTACCATGTCACTTCAAATACTTTGCCATGCAACTACAGGTTGGACAATCATGACATTGTGGTAAAGTCACCATACAGAAGAGAAAAGGAACATGTGCAGCGTGTAGCTGAATAACAAAAGGGTGTGTACAGTGGTGATGCTAAATGTTTATTCATTGCCCCTCCTACTGTATTTTTATTTTTATTAATATACATTTGGGTGTTGTCGTTCCAGTAGCACATGCAGAATGTATGCCCTCTCTCAACCCAGCCATGACACTTATGCAAAGTGTTTGTTGTGAATCTGAACAAGCAGTACTTATACAAAATCACTTGCAGTCCAACAGGTCCCATCAGAAATCATACAATACAACAAGCTCTAAAACTCAGCATAAGAAGGTTCAATCAGCTTAAAGAGGGTTCTTAACCGTACCGTCTGATCAAAGTGACTCGAGTAATATTTGTGATTAATCTGATTAGATTAACTGTCTTTATGAAAAGTCAAGACAGTAACACACAAGACAGTAACATTCTTCAAATATACTTTGCAGAAAAACTTGCATTTCAAGACCTGATCAGCAGTGATGGTTGGTTCTGACCCGACTTCAGAGACGCAACACATGTCCCAACTTTTTTGAGATGTGTTGCGGCCATCAAATTCAAAATTACCTTGTTTTTTTCCTTAAAAGGTACATTTATTCAGTTGAAACATTTGATATGTTTTCTCTGTTCTATTGTGAATAATATGTGGGCTTATGAGATTTGAAAATCATTGAATTCTGTTTTTATTTACATTTTACACAGTATCCCAACTATTTTGGAATTGGGGTTGTATAATGACACCTGATGCAATTTGTGACATAAAATGTCATATTTATCAATTTAAAATTTCAGTTTTAGACATATCTATATATTATGTAAGTACAAAGTCAAGCGACATTATATGTGCAAATTTTAAGTGTATATATGCACTGGAAGTATATTAAATTAAAATAAAAAAAGGTGTTCACGGAACAGGTGAGTTTTTACTCCTGACTTCTATCATCGTCGCGTAGGGAGAACACCCAAACAGATGGAGAGACCCTACAATACTACTTACAATAAGAACTGACACAAGAAGTGACTGTGTCATACTGACATGTATGCTGTTATATTGTGGAGTGAGAACTCAAAAGAACTTCCTGCCTTCTTTACTTGCCAGTATTTGAAATTTTGCCCCTTTGTACCAACTTCTAAAGAGCAAAAATGGGTGAAATAAAAATACCCTTTTCCCCTTCACCTTTTAGGTAACTAATGTTTTCTAAAATCACTTGAAATGTAATTCTACCTTAAAATTTGTGGGAAAACTAAAGTCTGAAAAAACACCCCATTATTTGTTCTGTACAAACTTTATCCAGAAGAGGTCGCCCTAACACAGCTTTATTACGTCTTCAGCGGATTCACTAAAGATTAAAATTCAGTGAGAGTATGTTTTATTTATGAGGTGCTAATAGTGCACAGATGAAGTATACAATTTAATTGATGCCTGTTTCTAGTTTTAAATGTGTCAAATACCGGCATGTTGTTTATTAATAAAACATGAAGCAGGTATTGCTTAACCTTTATAATTACAATAAATCATCCAGAATAAAGGATAGACAGTTAGTTCATTAAACATTGTTCTCAAACTGAAATGACTTTTGACATCAGAACCCATTACACATTAATTCAGTGAAGGATTCCACTATATGAAAAGGCTCGATTATAATTTTCAGGTGCAGGTGTAATTTCCCGATAGTCAGCGTGTGTATTTATTTTATACAATGTTTATATAAAATAATGAGATAATAATGAAATAGTGAAATGTCATTGAAATAAAATATCATCTGTCCATGATTGTGCCACTCTAATATGTTATCTTGACTAAGCACAGGTGTGTCCTTCAAATACAAACTTTTACAATACACAAGGCCATTTTTTAAATGAATAAATCAATAATAAACGCGTTCTACACATTATGAGACACCGATTTGTTTTTGTTTTTTTGTTTTTTTAGCCACATCTCAAACTGGCAATGTCCCCTTCCTCAACAGCAGGTGGCGCTATGGGCCCATTTACAAGACACACTTCTCAGAGGAAAAAATATACTGATAAAGTATTTGAGTACTAAAAATAAGTAGCTGGTTAAAAAACTCTGGTGTTTTTAAATACTCTGATAATAATAATAATAATAATAATAATAATAATTAATTTTTAGCATGTGTGGATAACTTGAATAATGGAAAAATGTTTAATATATATATTTTTATTATGAGATTATTACATAACATATATAAGACCATTAAGCCTATTTCTAGTTATTCCTTTGTACACACTACAGTCTAACCAAACCAGACCTCAAACCTTCTGATTTAATTGTGTATGATTGTTGGCCTATTAGGTAAATACAAATAAATTCAATTATAGGGCTGTGCCAGCAACTATCAACGTAGTTTAGGGTTAGGCTATAGCAAGGTTTTAGCACAAATAAAAACATGATAACTCAGACAATATTTCCAATACTGAAAAATTTCGACCAATGACAAATACTCATCATTCCCAGGTGAGCCGAAAAGCATCACAAAACAAGCGCTGGAGAGGATGGGCAATAGCAGCTGAGGACCACATTGGGTTCTGCTCCTGTCAGCCATGAACAGGAATCGGAGGCTACAGATTCCCATTAGGAAAAAAATGTCACCTTGTCTTTTTTCCAGTGCTGTCCAACCCATCAACCACACCACAGTCAAAGTCTGTGGGACTACATTCTTTCCAATTATGTTGTTTGCTTTCTTTCTTTCATTCTTTTTTTTTTGTTTACTTGTATACGCATGATTTCATGCATATACACTGCTGGCATACAATTGGCTGATTGGATAATTGCATGAATGAGAAGGGGTACAGATGTTCCTATTAAAGTGGATGTTGACTGTATATTAACCCGTGATGCACATATAATTAGAGTGAAATTAAACTGGCTTTGTGGATACTATTAAAATGGATACTGTACTTTTTTTATTTAATTTTTTTATTTAAGTTCATCACATAATGAATATCACAAAATATACAGTGCATTCGTTCATTTATCCTCAGTAACCACTTTTATTTTTGGGCAGGGTTCAGATCTGGCTGAGAGGTGGGAATGGGACACACACACACACACACACACACACACACACACACACACACACACACACACACACACACACACACACACACACACACACACACACACACACACACCAGGTTCCTTTCACCTCCCACAAACTTGATAATACACGGTTGGTTATGCTAAATAGCCCATAAATAACCCATAGGTGTGAAAAAAAGTATGTGAGCTCTTATCTCATTTTCAGTGTTACTGGGATAGATTCTTGGTTTTGTCATTGAAAAACATTTTTGAGTATATATTTGAATTTTTCCCCCATTTTGGCCAGGTCTCACACATCCAGAGTTTCTAGTTTGATCCTGAGTTTGTGTTACTGTTGATTCATTCAAAAAGCCCTGGATTAATTTGTCTTTTTCTACCCCCCTGTTCCTCTGTCTTAGGACAAAACCTTGTCGATTTTAACTGTGTTATATTTCTACGCCTTGTTTTAAGGGCCATGTCTGTGTTTTCATTCATGAATAAGGTTTGTCCTTGTTTACTGCTGTCTTCTGGTGATTTGACAGTCACTGTGGACTGTAACTACATTTGCCCACAATAAGTTATATATTGAGTTTACACACTTGTAAATCTTGGGTTTAGTGATGGGTTATTACGGATGTCCTGAGCGACTCCCACACCTGCACTTTAAAAAAAAAAATTGTAGTCAGTCAGGGAGTCAGTTTGCAAATGTGATTTTCTAGCTGTTAATGTATTGCTCATCACATCACTTAGATGTGGGCTTGAAATTTATCGTAGATAGTAAATGGTAAAGACATGTCGCTCATTTATTTTCCTTACTTTACATTTATACGCAAGTCTAATTTAATTAAAGGCTATAATGGCTATACAGGCTATATCTCGTGAAGTGCCTGTGTTCTGAATAGATTAATCTATCTCGTTGAGATGTTGCTAACATAGTGGCTGATTTACAGGTTGTGATATTCGTGTAGTTTTAATTAACATTTGCTGTAATGTTTTAAAATGATTTGCTTTCTTTACGTTTTACACATGGTCAGATGCCGTGTATTTTTCTTTTCATATGATTATTCTGGTGCAAGGACTTCCATTGAGTTCTTAATTGTTTCAATGTTTTGTATAATTGTTTTATGTGTATTTTGGTATATGGTATAGTGTGGACTTTCAGTCTGTGTATATATATATATCCATCCATCCATCCATCTTCAACCGCTTATTCCTGCTTCAGGGTCGCGGGGAACCTGGAGCCTATCCCAAGAAGCATCGGGCACATTCATACACTACGGACACTTTACCAAGCTGCCAATCAACCTACCATGCATGTCTTTGGACTGGGGGAGGAAACCCCCGCAACACGGGGAGAACATGCAAACTCCACACACACATGGCCCCGCAGGAATCGAACCCCGGAGGTGTGAGGCGAACGTGCTAACCACTAAGCCACCGGCGTATATATATACTGTTTCTCACACACGTATTATGTATATATTCTGATTGCTGTCTCTGACAAACATTTTCTACTTCTGAGTAGATCAAGTATGCCATGTCTTTATTCTAACAGAGTTGAATTCAGTTGCTGACTAGTTCCTATTGCTGACATGGGTTTGGATCCATTTGTCCTCTTAGATCCTATGATGAAACATATCTTATGTTGATACTGTATGAGTGGTGTCTTTCTAGGATGACTATAACCCCATCCACAGGGCACTATGAGTCATTGAGTGATTCGATGAAGATGAAAATGATGTAAATCATATGCTATGGCTTTCACAGTCACCAGATCTCAACTAATTGAACAACTCGAGATATTTTGGACCCATGTGTTAGACAGTGCTCATTAGCACCATCATTTAAGATACCAGTTGTGGGAATTTCTGGAAGAATGGTGTTCAACTCTCCATTAGAGTCCCAGAGATTTGTAAAAACTATGCCAAGGCTAATTGAAGCTGGCAGCTTGTGGTGGCCTAACAGCTCATTACACTTACAGTATTTCACAAAAGTGAGTACACTCCTCACATATATATATATATATATATGGTATATTTATTTCAGTTGGTGCATGCTGCATTGAGAGTCTGTAAAAGTATAAGTATATATATATATATATATATATATATATATATATATATATATATATATATGGTATATTTATTTCAGTTGGTGCATGCTGCATTGAGAGTCTGTAAAAGTATAAGTATATATATATATATATATATATATATATATATATATATATATATATATATATATATATATATATGGTATATTTATTTCAGTTGGTGCATACTGCATTGAGAGTCTGTAAAAGTCTATAAACAAATCCACCTTTGGGTCTGGGATGATATGAGTAGCGGGGGGTGGAAGCTGAAGTTGCTTTTTACCCCAGGAGTGTGCAACCCCCAACTGGCACTGTGGTTTGCCTGGACACCTCCCCTGCTGGCTGCCCCACATTCCGCCACACGCCGAATGATTCTCTCAACAGGAACACAGCCTGAGTGCTGTGTTTCAGCACCACTATTCATGATCTACAAAAACAAATGGCAATAATGGGCTTGACAGTGTTGGTGGTGATATTTGAAGGTCAGTTATTAAACCTGAATTCTGTATAATTTGTGTTAGTATTTTGTATTCCTGATTTATGTTCTTTGGCTCTTTGGCACTTGGCAAAGGGGCCCATTGACCCAAGCCTTGTATTTAGATTTTTATAACAATACAATACCCAATATTATAACTACCTCTCCGTTACTACCTTTATTACTGACATTTATAGAAATAGAAAAAAATCCCTTTATAGGCACGATGCTTCAAAATATATATTGGCAGAAAAACACTGTATATTGACTATTTCATTTATTCTAGTATTTTATATAACAATATTAAAACAAAGCAAATCTAAGATAATTAAACCTATTTCTAAACATTTAAATAATCATCTACTGGCAGATTTTATTTTTCAAAATGTAAGCATTTATTTATAGAAAGTACAAAAATCAACTGCCAAAATTCAAAGGTTAAATGTGTTAAAGCATTTAAAACAAGCTGTATAATATTATACTTAGTCCCATAGGCATAGTGGCTTAGTGGTTAGCGTGTTTGCTTCACACCTCCAGGGTTGAGGGTTTGATTACTGCTACTGCACTGTTTGCATGTTCTTCCCCTGCTTTGGGGGTATCCTCCAAGTCCCTCCCCCATCCGAAAAGGATGTAGTGTGATTGGCATTTCCAAACTGTCCATAGTGTGTTATTGTGCTCAGTGACGAGTCCTCTGGGGAAGACTCGGGAGCCTTGACCCTGTGGTATAAGTGGTATAGAAAATGAATAGAATAATCCCATAAGAAATGTTTGATAAATATGTTCATATTTAAGATATTTTCACTTGCTAAGGATTAAAGGGGTTTCTTTTTGCAGTGAAGGTTTCACTGATGGCATAATAATGATGTGAGGCAGACTACTGTATACACACACACACACACACGCACACACTCACTCTCACACATCTCACACATACACACACACACACTCTCTCCACACACACACACACACCCACCCACACACACACACACACACACACACACACACACACACACACACACACACACACACACACACACACACATCAGAGTTAATCTGAAATGCCTATTGCAGAGCAGACATCAGTGTGTTTATGAACAAACAGAAACACTCTGTTTCCTGAATGCAGAGGAGCACAACTGGCTCAATCTTCCAATATATAGCATGTTGGATTTCTGAAGTTACCCTAAAGGCATATGTAGGATCATTGATTGATCATCGATCAGGCACTTGTTTCAGCACTGGAATTTCTCTAACCTCATTGCGAAAATGATGGTGCTGCACTGGGATCCTGAATTGGTGAAGTTTAAGCAACTTGTCGTATGACTGAATGCTAAACAGGAATATACAATTGTCTCCAATTAAAGACAACATTTTTGACCATTAAAATTAAATTGCATATGTTACTGATCAGCCCACAGGGTCTCCCTTTTTGGGATTAAAACGTGTCACACTGTGGCCCAGTCCCAGAACTCCTGTTAATGGTAATGGTGTAGCAACATACTAAAAAACGTCTTAATTGATCTGCTATTGCAATTGAGAATGCACCCAGGCCAGTCCTGTGTCCAGGGAAGGCTTTCAAGAGCTACATGGAAGTGGCAGCCAGCACCACACGATCTGTATGTCATAAACATAGGGGTTTTCTTTTTCCTCTGCACCTAGGAAGTGTGAATTTACAATTTATTTATGCTTTCCTTAGGTATTCCTAAAAATTCTTGCATCTACAAATTAAAAGTTTCTTGGTGTGTCAGTATTTTGCATGTTTATTGATTACCTTGTCATAACTTGCCAATAAAATGACACAGGGTGAATTCTGGGACACAGGTCTACCAGAGACCAAATTTGAGAGTTTAAAGTTTAAAGATGTATGATTGTATTGGAATGACATGTGAGTCTAGTGGTAATGGCTGTGGCCTGCTAGGTTTTACAACATGCAAACTGTTATCAATTTCATTAGACAGAGTGAAGTAAATTTAGTTCATACCGTATACCCACTGACTGTGTCTATGTGTATGCAATGTGGCTTAACCTACGTATACTGATTTGGTGTGTATGTGTGTGGCATTGGCAAACATTCATTGCTACCAGTTTAGATTATTTTCTCCGAGAATAAATTGAGAAGCTACAATGGGCATCAGTTACTGTACTTTTTATTAATCTTTCATGGAGAAAATATGCAGTTTGAGGGCTGTTTAATAAAAATCATAATAATAATTATAGTGCTAAATATGTGTTACCTATACTTAAAATCCATAACATTAACCCATACATAACATTAGTCCTAATTTACTGTACTGTATATGGTATGATCAGCTTTCATTTTTCACAAGGACAACTTTCTCATTTAATTTAGTTCTATTCAAAAAATGACCTAATGCTAAATTCTGTAAACTGAATTATTTGTCTGTCATTAGGTGCTGGCTTGGTCAGTGTGTATTTTGTGCTCAGTAAAGTTTCAAGGTGGCAAATGAAACTGCGCACTTGTTCGTATGTGATGCCAAGCATTATCCAACAGGCAATCATTTCTGGGGGGAAGTAGGTGGGGCGGTGGGGAGGACAGAAAAGGGAAATGTGTTATAATTGCTGTCGGTGAAGCATAGTCTCCATACAAAATGCATTAGTTTGCCTTGACACAATAATTACCTGTTTTTGCAGATGTTTTGTGGCATTGTTGTGCAAACAGTTTAGTGGAGAGTAATTATGGGAAAGCGAGCTGAAAATAAAATAAGTGGGAGGTTTCTTGCAGATTCACCTTCATTCATGCAGAGAAAAGCTATGCGATGCAGCTGGAGAAAATGGAGCTGAGGCAAAAGGATCATCCTAACAAAGTTATTATCGCCCCATTCCTGTGTCCAACCCCCTCATGTTTTTCAACACAGAATTTTATATTCCCTGTGATTTCTGTTCTCTGTATACTGGAAGTTACGAGGTTTTTCACTGAAGCAGCACAAAGTCATAAAATCAGGAAGATGAAGAAATTACACATTATACATTTCATAAAGTGATAATGGACTATTTGTTTGTTTGTTGTTTTTATGCTTATTTGTGCAAATCATAGGTCTTTCATGCACACTTGCAGATGCAGATTTTTTTTATACTGAAAAGATAATTGAAGGGCAGGCAAACAACTGTTTTAGACCTTGTTGGATGGTGAACACCTCTTTGTTCTAGGATCGCTCTTAATGATAGGATATACAATAGACTGTGTATTTTATCATTTCCAATGCCCTTAAGTTGGCTGACAGATCCATGTGGTTATGTATTTATATATTTATTCAATATTGTATTTATTTTTAGCTTTTGTTAATGTGTAGTTTTACATTATAAAAAACATGTAGTTTATTGGTGTACATAATGTAGTAAAATAGTACAAGTGCCTTTAATTCATGATTACAGTCAAGTGGCACAGTGGAATATTTAGTCCCAGATACATGGATGTAGTTGTAAACTGCATCGAAGTGAAAACTAATATTGCATTTCTTTGACTTCCACTCATTGTGGCTGCCATGTTGGCTGAAGTATCAAGCACTGGAACCCTAATCCTCACTCACAGACACACACACACACACACACACACACACACACACACACACACACAAACCCAGAATTAGAGGTCTTACAATAATATGAATTTCTCTTGTTGGTAAAGTAATTAATGAATTCATTTTCATAGTTTTCAAAATGTCAACTAACAATAGTAGTCCTCCTTTCTGAGTGTTTATGTCCAGGTGTCCTGCAATATATCTCTGTATGTTTTTGAGAGAGATTCCTGCCAGCGTCCTTTATTCATCCTCATTATCCCATCACATATTTTATGTTATTGTTCCAACCCTTAAATGGCAGTGCAGATCTTTATAGTGTATCTACTGACTGACTTTGTTTTGGGTTTGGTTTTTTTTTTGGCTATTTTGAGTGAACTTGATCTATTGACTTCCAACTGGACATACTGAATGTACCTTGGCACATATTATACAAGTATCTGGAATTGTATTAGACAGATGTAGCACCATTCATCCAGAGGTCAAAGCATATGATTTGCATTATTGTGTTATTGTGTTATTGTGCTATTGTGCCCTGTGGAAAACACCACTCCCATCAGAATAAATGTTCCCCCATAGGATAACTGTGATCAGTCAGAATCACTTTGTATTGACCTTTCTGTCTAAGGGGTCAGGTGGATTCAGACCAAACTACAAATTACAGTTTTTCTTTGAATGTATATGTGAACCCTGATGTGGTCTTCCTTCCTGTCAGCTCCGACGAGTCTGTCTATTCTCCTCTGACATCTCTCGTTAACAGGCATTTTCTTGCTGCTCACTGGATGTTTTCTTGTTTTTCACACATTCCCCTTCTGTCCAAGGGTGTCAGAAATCATCTGGCACCATGCCATGGTCAAACTACAACTGGTTTCCCTCATTCTGATGTTTGATGTGAATTTTAACTGAAGCTCCTGACCTGCATCTGCATGATTATATTGTATTGTATTGTGTTGCTGAATCAAGATTGGCTGATGGGTTAATTGCATGACTGTGCAGATGTACAGGTATTCCTAATAAAGTAATTGTGGATGACAGTGTGTAAGGGACGATGAACTAGATCTGGGATTTGCAGTACAGAACTGTTGATAACTTATATCCTGCACATGTTTTCAACTGAAATATGTTACTTATGCTTGTACGATCATATCCCATTTAATTGCAGCCTCGATCAGATCAGTGAATATCTGGCATTTGTGAGAATGGATGCACTTCATAGCCCCATGTGTGATTCACCATTAACCGTACGCTCTATCATAAAATGAATGAAAATGCCGCATTACAATGTGACGTTGCAATAGTTCAATTCACATCATACACACAGCAAACTGAGTAAGAACATGAATAATTATGGTACCAACCGTGATATTTTATTTTCATTTAATTTAACTTAATTTCTATATTTCTATATATGCCATTGTCTTAATGTTGTCATATAGAATATGATCATCCCATTATTCTTGTTCCCTTTGCTTTTCAAAGATGTTGTCCTCAATCACTCAATCACGCTTTCTGATGTGCATTCAGACGTCACTCTTTTTGATGTGGCCTTTCCTCTACCTTTTCACATCCTTCAAGTGCCTCCCATTGATGTTTCATCTTTGATAATGTTTAGCAGGCTCCTGTGGGCCACAGGGCTTAGAGGCAGAGAGGGGCGGTTCCCCCACTGAGGAGCTGAAGGTCTTCGGGGTCCCACCAGCGTTGATCGAGGTGAGTCTTGAGTGGCCACTTGGGGTGTTCAGTGGTGGCCACTGTGGGCTGGGTGGCTTTTGAAGTGAAAGATCTTAAGGGTATGAAACAAAACTGCGAATGGATTTGCATTTGCCTACAGGGGAAAGAAGGCAGTGTAGTCAGGAGGGTGGTCTTTAAGAGGAGTGGAGGTGCCAGGTTACTGGGGAGCCAGAAAAAAAGGAGCCTTTAA
Source organism: Ameiurus melas (assembly GCA_012411365.1). NCBI lineage: Eukaryota > Metazoa > Chordata > Actinopteri > Siluriformes > Ictaluridae > Ameiurus > Ameiurus melas. Next base: position 4,918,973 of record CM022761.1, read on the forward strand.
TCCGAGCATGTCTTGTAGGTCAGGCAAAGTTCGTGGGATGAGCAAAGGGCACGCCAAAGGTTGTGCTGATTTATTCAGTGCCACATAGGGCAAACATTTTTACCTGTGCAATGAGAGAGAGAGAGAGAGAAGAGAGAGAGAGAGAGAGAGATATGAATATTTGATCACATTTGACATGTTTTCATGTTCAAAGAGAAACCTGAAAACTTAAAAGTAAGCATAAACTGTTGTCTATTATGCTTTTTAAAGATTTGAAAGACTGTTTGAAATTAACACACATAGCCTAATTAATCTTCTACAAATTCTGCAGAGGTCATATATGAACACTTTAACACCACAAAGTTGTGGGAGCAGGCAGGTTTTATTTTTGTGCTGGCAGACAGATATAGTATGAAGCTCTCAGGATAAAGGCCATGGTCATTAACATGGGAGTGCAATTTATGTGGCTGGTTATTCATGCTTCAATACATGACACATTTACTGCATTTATTCATTCATCTTCAGTAAATACTTTATCCTGGTGTGGTTAAATTGCTAATTTGGAGAATGTCTGCAGACCAGGCCGGAGTCAACATGTACAATATAAAAACCACCTGCGCCACAGTCGGGGCGGCGGGTGGCGCAGTTGGTAGAGCGGGCTGTGCACTAATCTTATGGTTGGCGGTTCGATTCATGGCCCGGGTGACTCCACATACCGAATTATCCTTGGGCAAGACACTGAACCCCAAGTTGCTCCCCATGGCAAGCTAGCACCTTGCATGGCAGCTCTGCTACCGTTGGTGTGAGTGGGTGAATGAGACACAGTGTAAAGCGCTTTTGGATAAAAGCGCTATATAAGTGCATATTTAAGATTTACAGTACTAACTCCAACAGTATCACCCTCACGTCCTCCACAAAAAGACAGGCAATCAGGAAAATTATATGACATCATCACTAGTAGCATTTGCAAGACTATTTGAATTTTCATAAATATCTGTACACATATATACCAATCAGCCATAATATCAAAACCACCTGCGTAATATTGTGTAGACCCCCCTTGAGCCACTAAACAGCTCTGACCCATCAAGGCATGGGCTCCACAAGACCTCTGAAGGAGTGCTATGATATCTGGCACCAAGACATTAGCAGCAGATCCTTTAAGTCCTGTAAGATGCAATGTGGGGCCACCATGGATCAGACATGCTTGTCTAGCACATCCCACAGATGCTCGATTGACTTGAGATCTGGAGGATTTGAAGGCCAATCAACACCTTGAACTCTTTGTCACGTTCCTCAATCCAGTCCTGAAACTTTTTGCAGTGTGGCAGTGTGCATTATCCTGCATTATCCCATGGCTGTTAGGAAATAAAGTTGCCATGAAGAGCTGTATTTGGTCTGCAACATTGTTTAGGTAGGTGGTACGTGTCAAAATACAGTAACATCCACATGAATGCCAAGACCCAAGCCTTTGATCTCCACGCACATCAATGAGCCTTGTGCGCGCATGACCCTGTTGCCAGGTCAACGGTTGTTCAAATCGTCTAGCCATCAGAATTTGGCCCTTTTCAAAGTCATTCAGATCTTTACACTTGCCCGTTTTTCCTGCGTCCAACACATCAACTGACTGTTCACTTGGTGCCTAATATACCCCTTAACAGGTGCCACTAATGAGATAAGAAGTGTGATTCACGTCACCTTTCAGTGGTTTTAATGTTATGGCTGATTGGTGTAAACAAGGACAGCTTTTTCTCCCCCTGCACTGTAATGTAAATGTAAACTACTCCCAACATTGAGCAAAAAGGTAACTATTGAAGTCAGGAAAGAAGGATGATTATTCACTTCTGCATTGATAGCACATGAACATACTTCTTGTATAATTTAAACAAATGGGCTCAGCTGTCATGGCCTGCCCAGTGCCTCCTTCAAACATTATATCAGCATGGAGAGTAAGAGGGAAAGCTGGAGGTATAAAGGAATCCCTCTGTGTTTGGTCCTTCTGTGAGCTTTTTGTTAAAGAGCATGCCTCGGGCTGATGGAGAGAGAGAGAGAGAGAGAGAGAGAGAGAGAGAGAGAGAGAGAGAAAGGCTAGTAACTTAGTGTCTCTGTCATTGCCAAACTAAACTCTCTGCTGCCAGGCCCTCATCACCATGCTGTCCTGTCTGACCTTTGTGGGCCTCTCTGGAAATGAAAGAGGGAGAGAAAGAAAGAGGAAAAGAGACCGAAGGGAGTCGGGAAGTGGAGATAGCCACCAGCTCCTTTTCTGCTGGCCTCAGTGTATTAACCCTCGGCCTTCTGCAGGACTCTTTCATTCACCCAGGGCTTTGATGCATATGTTCTGAAGGTGGCTGCAGAGACTCAAGCACGGTGGCAGATGGTGGACCTTCAGGCTTCTGCTGGTCAGGCTGGTGTTAATTTCCGAACGTTTTTTTCTGCCAGTGTATTAAATGAAGGCTCAGCAGTGCAGAAGACCTTCCCCTGCTGCATGAGAGAGAGAGACAGTAGAATAGAGAAAGGTGGGACACTGAAATGCCCTCAGTGCATCAACAGCCATCTATAGATAAGCCCTATCTAATGTAACTATTTACTAATCGTTCGGTTTGTTGATTAAAAATACATTTGAAGCTTTTTTTTCTAGTGTCCAGTTTTTTATTGTCCTTGTCTGAAAATGGTATACGATTTAATCTCTAAAATTGCCCTGATGATTGTGAAAAGCCTCACATTGTGAAAGTCCCTTGCAACGCCAAGTACTTTTGGGAGACTGGGACAAGCTGACTGGGGGAGAAACAAAATAAGTTTTTTGACAAAATCTAATTTAAAGCAGGCAAGGTGAAGTGTGGTGGAGGAGAAATGCGGCAGCGGGTGGTTATGGTAGTGGAGGGGCATGGGTGATGAACATTGCCTGTCCTTGAGATTGATCTCCCCTCTTCCCTCAGGACTCTATTTTGCCATTCGTCCTCTAAATCATGGCAGCAAAAAACACCCCCAACACACACACACACACACACACACACACACACACACACACACACATGCACAGACAATTAGAATTAGTGCCCAGCTTCAAGATGCTTGCAGGTATAGGCCAGCTGTCACTGGTTTCAGATTGAGTGTGCTGCCCAACACTTTGGCAGAGGGTGACAAGAAACTGGCGCTTGTCTTCCCCCCATCCTTTCATCCATTTTTTCTTAATGTTTCACGGCGGTGAACAAAATGGACAGATGGGGAGGCCTCACTGCCCTGATGTTTGAATTCTAATTATATTAGTGCTGGCCCTGTGTGTATCCATGATGAATGTTTACTTAGCTACTGATTTATAATCATTTAGATAACACCTGTTTCAGAGAGGTGAAAAAAGATACAGCGGGTCAGGGGCCAGGTGTGGAGAATGGTGGAAGTCTCATATGCTGTAATCTGTCTGGAAGAGCAAACAGGTGTGCCCTGGATGAGCGGTGGTGGCTCTAAACAAACAGGCTTAAGAATAAAAGAATCTTTGAGTGGAGTATGCTCTGACACCTCATAAAGCGTACTTTAAAGCTGGTCTAAAATCGTCATTATCGGCACCTCTCATGTTGAGATATTGACAGGATTTTTGTCACCACTGTGAAGGCTCATAGCGCGCGAGTTGGGTGTAGTACTTTCAGTGTAGCTGCAGCTCTCACAGACCCTCCCTTCTCCCTCCCTTCTACTGTTTCTCTGTCTCAAGCTCACACACACACTCTTTTTTGAAAGGTCAGGGCACTGAGTGGGTCTGTTTGAAGTATGCTCTTCCGCACTATGCAGGAGGGATTGGCTCAGCAGGGAAAGTGAACACTTCAGCTTCTCCAGCAGCTTCTTCATGGCCCAAGTTGCTTCTTAAACACATCCTGCTGTCCATAATGTAGAGAGATGTACGGAGATGTAACTTGTTCGAGTATTCACTGAAATAATAACTTTATATTTTCTGAAATGTAACTTTTTGGTTGGGGGAAAACAAACAAACAAAAAATAGACAAAAAACAACGTAAACTTCCCATAACACATTTTTTTTGTCTGTGTGATCAATATGCCTGTGGTGTTCAGATCAATTCAATGAGGATCAATTTATTTTTTCTTGACACAGCCTGATCAAATGCAGCAGTTTACCAGTTTTTCTAGTGGGGAATGAAGCTATAACTGTGGTATTATAGATACTTTATGATGATATTTGATCTAAAATTAGATATAAAACTCCACCCACTCTAATCCCTTTAAACAAGGTCAGATTAAATCACACCATACAGAAGGAGACGATTATGATAATCGTTGAAAAGTGCTAGAAGATAGAGTGTTACCTGTTAAAACCACTTACTGATGTATATACAATTTCTGTACATTTATTACATGTATTACTCAGGAGTGTGCTACTATTTCAAATGCTGTTTAAGTCTTTTCACGGACAGGTTGACACACTGTATTTCACTGGGATTTCAGTAAAGGACAAAGGCAAACTTCCACTAAACAAACTTGTGTTGTGTCTCAAATTGTATACTTAAACTAGATAGTAATTTTGTACTAACACTACAATGTTTTTCTATTCCACTTGTGTTTAAATTTTAAAAACCTCTCATGCAGCCTTCAAACCTACCAAAAAGTCTGTTTTACATACAAATCTTCTTTATTTTCTAGATTAGTAAATACGTTTGAGTGCAAGGTCAGTTTTAGATGCAGCTCATGAGAATAGCCAAGCTGGTGACGGAAAGTTTTAGGTCACCAGTGTGTTTAACATCACTGTGCATGAAATCGCTAAACACTATACAGTACGCTTACAAACAAACCTGATCAACAAAGATGTTTTGGCTCTGATGTGCCATCTGGAGAATGTTGCATTTAATCAATGGGACGTACATAAGACATGCAGGTGAATGTGTGAGTCTGCATGCGTACATGCAAAGTCACGTGTCAAGTTTAAACCAGGCCCTTCTGCTTCGTGTCGTGCCATATCATACCACATGGCATGGATTATTTTCCTATAAAAACACACCCTGTTCTGTTTCTTTACTCATGTATCATTTCAAGCTGGACGTGACAGAGGAAAAAGATATTCCTTTCAAACACCCCACCTGACTTAAAAAAAAAAATGCTGTCAAGAAATGCAAACTTCTCACTAGACTTATGAATCAATCCAGTGAATGTTTCTTTGACTTTTAGTCCTTTATGTTACACGTAACAACATGATGAAATGCTACAGTAATCCTAAATTATAAATTGAGGGTTTGTATAGGAAAACAAATGCTGGTCAAGTGCTTGGGGTCCAATGGGGTGGTTTGCCCAGAATTTCTGGGAACCCCAGCAGTAAAATGAACATATCTGGTGTTTTCAAACATCATATTACAACAAGAGGGAAAAAACTCTATTGTTTCTGTGTCTATTGCGGGTATACAGAAAGGTTGCTCAAAGGTTGAGAGGAGGTGGTGGAAAGAATCATCCATCGTCATGCTGATGAGTTAGTTAGTTAGTTAGAAATCCTCTAATAAAAACATTGACCCATGTAATTGATTTTAATGGCAGTCCTGTGCCATCGTTCCTGCACTGGCTGGATGCCAGCCAAATGCCATCAGCACTACCCCCCCACCACCACCGAGTATCAAGGGGGTAGGGGAGGAGGATGCATTGGGCTGTGTGGTGTGATGGTGAAGGGGACGATTGTGGGGATGATGGGGGGCACAGATGAGCGCCTGCCTCTGAAGTGGAAAGTAACAAGAATAGATTAGCGCGCTTGATAAACATGGTGCACAGCGGGCTCCAAAGGCAGCCAAGGGTACAACTGACCTTTTTGTTCACTGTCAGGGGCAGAGGGGGATGCTGTGGAGAGGGGGTGGCAAGTACAAAAATGACCATCATTCTGAAGAATGGTGAGCACTGGAAAACAGTTCGCCTCTGCAGGACCACATTGTCTCACTCTGCAAAGACTCAATGCTATGCTTGGTGCAGCAGTGTGGCTAAATTAGCTGCTGCTGCTTTTGTTTTGCCCCTTTTCATTCTCATTTCTGGTTTGGAAAGCATCATCAGACCTTTTCATGACCCCATGGTTACTGGGATGTTGATATTATACCTCTATTGTTGTCTTAAAGAAGCAGCATGGTGTGAGCTTGGTGGCATCTTGGATGGGTGTATGTCAAACTCTCTTGATTCCATGGTCTTGGCAGCTTTTAACTAAAGTGGAAGTGGCACCCACCTGGAAAGGAGAGCTTGTTTTAAGTGCTTCACACTGTTTGTGTCTTGTTGACTGCCATTGCTTTTTTATAGTTCCTGGCGGGGTGGAAAAAGACACACTTAAATGCACACTGAGCAAATGAAGGTTAAGGCTAGTGCGAGCTTGACTGTGGGATAGTTTACATCTGCTAAGTACCCAGGGAGTGGCGGCCTGTAATATTGACTTAGAGGCAAAAAAAAGGTTAGATTCTATTATTCCTCATTGATTGGTTCTCACGTCAAGCGGCAAAGGTGGAACAAACATTTCCAGTGGTCAATTTTACATGCTGATAGAACAACAGCTTCTAATGACCTCCCACTGGCACCTGGTTTTGCCCACACTTTGGGAAGAATGCCATATAAATGATTCCAAAGGTAGCATGAGAAGGTCAAAGTGACAATTCCCCCATAATTAACAGCTCGTTTTGCTCACCAGTGGATGATTCTGTACGACATGAAGCGTGAGGGTTTTGCTAAGTCTGGCAGTGCAACTTTAGTGTTTAATTTACCTTGCTTGATGTCTGCCAGATGTACATGAACACAAATAGATTAGCCAGCCTTTAATGCTCATCTTGCAAATGAACACATCTGTGTCACATTTAAAACAAAAGGCTGGCCACCTCACATAACCTCTCTCTCTCTCTCTCTCTCTCTCTCTCTCTCTCTCTCTCGCTTCCTTTCTCTCCCCCCCTTCTCTTTCTCCCTCCCTCTCTCCTTGAAAAACATTGAGCTTTGTGAATTAAGGTTTCAGTGAACACATATTCAGAACAATACCCACATGGACCCAGATGAAAACTGTGCTTAATTATATTAATTTACTGCATGGACTAGCGAGAAGGCATCGGGGGAATGGCACATCAAAGTCAGTGCAGTCTGACAGAAGTGGCACTGCTGCAAGGGGCCTACATTTCTCCCTCTGTCTCTCTCTCTCTCCTTATTCTGCTCTGTTACTTCTTTCACTTTGCCTTAGGATCGAACAGATGTTTTGCTGAGAGGGCATTGAGACACAGTGCTTCAGCAGGTGGCACCACAGGTTGTGATCAGTACGCACATGCACACACACACACACACACACACACACAACACACACTTTTGTTGCACAGACCTGCCTGAGGTTTTCTGCTCAATTACAGAGAGGGAGTGCAGGTCAGCTGTGTAACTGGGTGGCAGGTATGTGTCTGACAAGATTTCTTGCAAGATTACTTGGAGCACTTGCTAGACTAATGACTGAACTGGAGGATGCCCGTAAGGCTGGAAAATCAGAGCATAAGGCACTGCTGCTTCTTACTGATGGACTAACTGCCCTATGTTAGGCCTCAAGACAGAATGGAGCCATTTTTAGTTCACATATACTGGCAGGGTGTCTCATGGTGACTGCAAGAATAGGCTCTGTGACTTAATGTTGAGTTTAAATTGAAATGGAGTTTCTTAGGGTTTATAGCACTTGCTTATAGTAAATTGTACCATTTACTAATACTTTTAAATGAATAAATAGATATACAGACAATCACTGGTTTAAGATAACACTGTAGATTTATATAAATACTAATGCATTGCCATAAATTTGCCATTAACACATAGTCATTTTAAGACAAAGTTTCCAAATCTGTGAAATTGCTGCCATGAAGGAATAAAACTGGACTGAAACTTCATGCAATAAATGAACTAAGTGTTGGACCAGCCCAGGCTGACATTTGGAATGCAATATTCCCTAAATTATTAAACTACTGTGCCGTCATTATCATAGCAGTGCTGGGCCAATTCATTTTCAAAGTGCACCAGATGTGCTACCACAATTATTCCAGCAAGAACTCAGGTTCAGAAGTGCACTCACACTCCCCAGTCTTGTTGGAACTGCAAATGTCTTCCATTTGAATTCCTGGCTGACCTTATCTCGTTTTGCTTTTACATTCCATTTCACATGAAATGTTTTGCAACTGTTTGGGGCGAGGTTGGCACACAAATAACGTGCAGGCATTTCATAATGCCCCCCCTCAGAATTTAAATGTAAAAGCTCTTTGTAAATGGTAGTGTAAAATGTTCAAATTCATGTTATTTTTCATAAACTAAATCAAATTTAACAGTTTACATGAACGTTAAATACATTTTCATATATTTCATATTATTTGTTAATGCATATTGCAGATCACATATAATGCAGTTTACCGGTATTAACTTTTAATGAAGCTTTTAGAAAGGGAGAGCACGTAGAAGGTGTTTTTAACACAGACATTTGCTTGTGGAAAATGTTTGTGTGCATATATATATATATATATATATATATATATATATATATATATATATATATATATATATATATATATATATATATATATATATATTTTTTTTTTTTATATCGAAAAATATTTGAATAAAGAATTTATAATACAGAAATGTCGACCTTGTGAAAAGTATGTTCATTTATGCACTCGGTACTTGGTCTGTCTCCTTTTGCATGAATTACTGCATCAGTGCAACGTGGCATGGAGGCAATCAGCCTGTGGCACTGCTGAGGTGTTCTGGAAGCCCAGGTTGCTTTGATAGCGGTCTTCAGCTCGTCTGTATTGTTGGGTCTGGTGTCTCTCATAGATTCTCTATGGGGTTCAGGTCAGGCGAGTCGGCTGTTCAATCAAGCACAGTAATACCATGTTCAGCAAACCAGTTACTAGTAGTTTTGGCACTGTGGGCAAGTGCAGAGTCCTCCTGGAAAAGGAAATCAGCATCTCCATAAAGCTCATCAGCAGATGGAAGCATGAAGTGCTCTAAAATCTCCTGGTAGACGCTGCATCGACTCTCGACTTGAGAAAACACAGTGGACCAACAGCAGCAGATGACATGACACCCAAACCATCACTGACTGTGGAAACTTCACACTGGACATTTGGACCTTGATTTCCAAATGAAATGTAAAATTTACTTTCACCTTCCCCATGATTCCCCACTGAACCAGATTGAGAGATTACAGGCTCAGGAAACCTATGCAGGTGTTTTGAGTTCATTAGCTCTTTAGGGCTCTTCTCAGGTTGACATTACTGTATTATAAATTCTTTATTCTAAGATGATATATTTTTTATTTCCATGAGTTATAAGCTGTAATCATCAATTAAAACAGAAACAGGCTTGAAATATTTCAATTGTTGTAATGAATATATGAAAGTTTGAATAATTTTTGAAGATGCACCTGTATATATATATATATATATATATATATATATATATATATATATATATATATATATATATATATATATATATATATATATATATATATATATATATATATAAGCAAGTGAATCAAAGGTATTTTTTTGGTAACAGCTGTTATTGGCAAAAAGCCAGATATTAAATGCTAAATTAACACACAAATATTTTATTTTTTCATGTAAGAAACAGGCGTGATGCCTTTATTCATTCCCAGTGAAGCCGAATGTCTGGACAGGACCCAGAATGACATTTTTTACTCATGTTGGGTTAGCTTGGGTGTACATGTAAAAATGTGAGCATTATATTTAAACAACTGGAAAAAATAAGTATAGCATTTAGCACATAGTCTATAGTAAGAAGAGTAGTATAAGTAATAACAAGAAAACTAAAAAAACATTACGGAGAATCACAAGTGTATACGTCTGAATCTTGTAATAATATATATATAAGGTATTGAGTTTTAGTGTCAATATGTAATGTTTGTCAGAAAGCACAACATGGCTCTTTATCAGCTCATTAGTTATTCATTTACATGGAAAAGGTAGCATGAGGTGCTAAACTGATTGGGGACGTTAGAAGATCATTGCAAAAAAATAAATAAATAAATAAATAAATTTAGTAAAACTGCCTTCAGTTAAATCTGTGTGAATGTGTGTGTTCATGGTGCCCTGTAATTAACTGGTGTCCCATCCAGGGTGTATTCTCATCTCATGCCCAGTGTTCCAGGGCTAGGTTCCACATCCACCATGGGAACAGGATAAAGCAATTAAGGAAGAAGAATAAATGAATAAACCTTGGACAAAAGTACTAAAACACTCTAAATCGGTTTCAATGAAATAAATTTTTCCCCTTCTCTATTTACTTTCTTCCTCTGATTTTGGGATGCTCTTTATTTTCTCTGATCTTGATAGCTTTCTTGCCTTTTATTGGCTCATTGTTACAACAACTGCATACATTAGGGTGTGTTTCATGTACATTTTACTGCATGTAGGTGATGGTAAATTGGAGTGTGTCTTGTATGTAAATACAAAACTAGTGGGCAGGAGCTTGCATCAACGCATCTCTACGGGATAAATCATTTGTGCATTAATCACTGCTCGTTTTTATGTTGGACAACAGTTTTATGAATCAGATGCAGATTTGTTCTGTTTTTTTTTCCTAGGCTTTAAATATTTTGCAGCTTGATTAATCTAGAATAGCCCTAGTCATTAGCGCATAAATATCCAGCCCTCTATCCATGATCTCATACAGTTAAGACGATATGTCTATCAGACAGAGATTAAAAGTAGGGTGTAAATTACCATGGACACCTTTATTCAATATCTAGTATTCAGCTTTCTTTCATGACATAACCTTACCAGAAGGAGAGGATTTAAGACTCCTAGTTGAGAACTTAAAAAGATCAATTTAATGAAGAATAAACCAAAAAATAGTTAGGAAGTAGTTCAAAGAATAATCAAAGAGTAATTCAATACAAAATGACCAACTAAAAAAAAAAAAAAAGTTAAATTACTATTCAGAGCATGGGTACATATAGGTCTCCATCCTAGGAACTTAAAGCATAATGCAAATTCTTCAAGTTGTTTACATTTATTTTTAAACTCTTTAAGACCTTTATATATCTACTTTCATACAAGTGTTTGCTTTCATGTGAAGTTTCTGTCGAGTACACACAAGTTAACTTTTGAAAAAATATTTTCACAAGAGGCCAAGAGGCCATTAATTTATTTGTGATGTCACAATCTACAGTAGTGGTTAAAAGCTCATATGAAAGTAGACACTCAGGATTTGCAGTTTTTCATTAAAAAAAAAAAAAAACTTTAGTTGTGCTGTCCATTTGATCTCTATACCAATGTAATTGTGAATTATTTGCCTAGCAGGGGGCTGAGATCTATCCCATTTCCCTTTGCCCTGCTCACCAGCATCTAAATACACAGTACTTAATACTTTACATACAGAAACTCAACAGTGTCCTGACTAATCTTATGACAGACTTGCGGCAATAAAATAATTAATTTGTCTATACTGATTGAAAATGTCTGATAAGTCGATTTCTGTTCCACTGGCAGAATGGAACGCCAGTGTACGCGGAGAAAGGGAAAGAAACTGTTTGGAAAACGTTCTTTTACTTCAACCGTTGGAGAACTTTCCTTTCCATTCCTTTTTCATGAAGCATGTTCAGCTATTGTCTGTCTTGCATTTTGGATTTACTATGATTTACTCTGAATTCCCCCACACAGTCTCATCTTAAAAGGCCTTGAGAAGCAAGGTTCCATGACAGCTCATATGTAATATTGTTTGCCCATATCTGTGCTGATTTTTGTGAAACTGTTTTTTTTTGTTTTGTTTTTTTAACCACAGTGAGTGCCAGAAACTCTCTTTGTAGCATAACGGACTTTAAACCTTAAAGAAGCTAAAAAGATGGGGTAATGTTATGTCACAAGTTCAGAATTTCAAACCATTTCTAACAATTGCTGAAGTAACATGCAAACGTCAAATTCTGGGAAAGTAATTATCTTAAATGTTTTTAGAATATATCCAAATACACTTGAAACTGTATTTATTTGTAAAAGAAAGCATTATATGTTTAAAAGTATATGGAAGTGTTTGTATATAAATTTAATAAAAGGCCAGATTATATATAAAGCAAACTAGAGATAACGTACAGTATAAAGAGATAAACGTATGGATTAATCTTAGTAAGTACAGTAGGGACTTTAGAGTTGTTCTAAAAGCAGAGCAGAAAGTCCTTGTTCTCTAATGCCTCCGCAAAGGGCTGAATTATATATTGTGATCTATAGTGTACCATCACTCTCACTAGGAAAGGTCGAGAACTTACTTTCTGTGTGTGTGTGTGTGTTTTTTCTTGTGCAAATGCATTTCTTTTCACTGTGCTCTTTGCTTCCAATTAACTGAGTAGGCGTTTTAGCCCATAATTAGTATCTTCATTTCCTGTCTGAAGCTTCATTATCAATGCAGCAAATTTGCCCGCAGTAATAGCTTCTAGTACTTAACGATGCCATTATTCTTAATGATACTGTTTTTAGCTACAAAGGAATAATTATTGTTCACTTCTGCTGGAACCACATGCAGAGACAAACTGTTTGGATTTGTCCTGTCAGCTTGGAGTATTCAAATAGACAGTACAATATTGTGTATGATCCCATTTTTAACAGTAGATCAGAAACTGTGTAAGAGAATAGAAGATACACACTTAATCATATATATGTATATATATATATATATATATATATATATATATATATATATATAGTGCGGGTGTGTGTAGTGGGTTGTACAGTATTTTGATAACCTATGTTCAGATGGATTTTTAAATAAAATAAAATTTTACAGCAGGTGTAGTTACCATCGGCATTGTCACCGAGACCAACGTGTTATATCATTAATTGTCCTGATCCTGACCACTGTCCCTCTACCTTTCATGAACAAACATTCATAGAATGAGCATTGAGGCAGACTGTTTCCTTCCCTAATGGGCATCTGTTAACGTTTGTTTTAGCTCCCATTTTTGACCATTAAGTGCAATAATGACTCCACAGCTTTAAATGATGTGAGGACTGAGGACTTTATGAACACTACAATTTGTTGAATGGCTGATATATGAGGTTGGGCTTTGTTCCACCTGGCCTATGGATTTCCTCCACCACTGCTTTCATATTCCAAGGCTGGTTTGAGTATTTCATAAACTGCTGATTTCCTTGAATTTTCACACGCAACTATATTCACTAGAGCAGAAAATATCCATTAACCATCAGTACTGTAGGCAGAAATGGTATGTTAATGAGAGAGGTCAGAGAACAATGGCCCGACCTGTTAGAGCTGAATAGGAAGACTATGGTAGCTCAAACAACTGTGTTGAGCAGAATAGCATCTCGGAATGCACAACATATTGAACCTTGAGGAGAATGGGCTAAAACAGCAGAATCGTTAATACTTATAATTATTCAAATATTCATTACATATTAATTACAAATATAAGGGTTAAATATGCCCATCATATGGGTGTTGTAGAAGCTGCTTACTGTTGTAAATCAAATTTGGAGTTACTGTTCAAACCAGGGCCGCCAGATCAACAGGCGTGAGCTGGCATTTGACCCAGGATTTTTCAAACTACTGGGGAAGTGACCCAGCACCCAGGAAATAACAGAGAAGTCCAACCCGGTTGAAAAACCAATCAAACTTCCAGTTCAGCTGGGGTAGGGACATTTCTTGCGTTTTGGCGCTCACTGGTGTTTAAAAATCATGTGTTGTATCAGTATAGCTAATGTTTCAATATTTTAAGTGACATGTGCACATATTCTCTACTCTGAATCGATTGTAGGAACATTCTTCAAATTATATTCTTCGAATAAAATTTCGTAAGACTTGTTGAAAAAAATGTTTAGCAAAAACCACAGTGACTAATTTTTTTATTTTTTTGCTGATATTAGCTGCCTGAGGAGTAAATGCAGCATGTGGAGTCAAAACAAACTACACTCACATTCATTAAAAGGTGTGTTGTGCCCTATGATTGTATTAAAATATGACCCTGGCTCCATATAGCACTGAAAGCAAAATACATAGTTAGCCTGTATGTTTTTATAGACAAATGACATGTGTATCTCTTCTCTTAGACAGAAATTTTGTCCAACCACTTTTGGAGCAGTGGTGCCACCCTGGTTCTAACCATAGTCTTTCTACATTAGCATTAGTTTAGCAGAGTGCCTTGCATTTCCTAGCTCCTATGCCATGAAATCTTACTGATTGTGTGGGCAGTGTGTGATATCAGAGTTTTTCAGTTTTTCTGTACTTTAGAAATGGTAAAGTTGTTCCAGCAATACACACACTTGGCATGAGATTTTGGTTGTATGCTATTGACCAAAAATACCTAAATGTCTGTATAACACTAACTTTAGAACATAGTATAAGATACAATGCCCAGGTGTAAGTCATGGCTTAAGTCACTACATAGCTTGATCAACACGCTTTAATATGGATTGTGTCAGATAGACATTTAGCCCATCGAGAAAAAGCCATGATAAAGCTAATTCAAATTAAATCCTTAAAATAAACTATTCTATATGGTCATATCATTTTCCATCAACAACTTCTTGAAGCTGCCTGTACGATTCATGAACATAGCCCATGACTGGTAAATCTGGAGAGCAGAGTGCAACAAATCTAACTCACCATGAATTGGTGATCATCTTTTTTTATCACTGAAATCATATGGGCTCAAATCTGATGATGCAATAAAAAATCACTGGCCTTTGGTCCAATGTGTTCTGGTTCCAAGTACACTTATGACCAATGCTGTGTCTTGATACAGAGGACTACAGGAAAAAGTCAATAGAGGTCCATGGCCAACAACTGGGATGCAATTAATGTTTATTCAGTGTTAAGTTTTAATGTTTACATTTTTACACTTCAGAAGCTGATCTTATGAGAATCTTCTGTCAACTATTTTATTTACACCCAGGCAACCAAAACAAGTGCCTGAACAGTATATGGGAGATTTCACTTGCCTGGTGGGGTAGATAAAGAGTTTATGAGTTAACCCCACAGAGTGTGTGAAACTGTATTCAACTGTGATCAGCATGTATATTATGTTCTGATAATAAATCCATCCATCCATCTTCTACCCCATACTCCTTGTTCAGGATCGCAGGGAACCTAGAGACTATCCCAGGGAGCATCGGGCACAAGGCAGGGTTCACCCTGAACAGGGTTCTAGTCCGTCGCAGGGCACAATCACATACACACTCACACTCACATTCATACACTACGGACACTTTTAGACACGTCAATCTGCCTAACATGCATGTCTTTGGTCTGGTGGAGGAAACCGGTGTACCTGGAGGAAACCCCCACAGCACGGGGAGAACATGCAAACTCCCCACACACATGGCTCCGGCGAGAATCGAACCCCAGACCCTGGATGTGTGAGGCGAACGTGCTAAGCACCAAGCCACCGTGCGCCTGATAATAAATATGTATTTAAATATTTGAACATTTGATTTATTTAAACTGTATTATTACACACATACACAATACACATATATATAAAAAATATTGAGATAACAGTTTCAGACATACCACCTAGCTAGTATGAGTTCTAAATCAGTCACTTCACATTTAACTTAAATCCACTACAGAAACTCTTGTGGCTAAGGACTAGATGTTTAGCTAGTGTGATCCAAGACTACTATAAAATGTAACCATGACAAAGGATGTGCCTCATGAGGCATCAATACACTCTGAAAAATAAATTATTGAAAATTTGATGGAAACAAAGGTGACTACTAGTTTCCTACCAAAGCCAGTGTCCATTTTAATTTACACTTGTTAATTATTAAATTATCGTGTGAAAATGTGGGTTTGTTGTTGATGTTATTATATTCCATAAAACACACTTTTAACATGTTGTATGCTAAAGCTAAATACTGGCTGTTGATATTTAGATTTTGTGTATTTATTAGTAAAAGTATAGACATTTACAACTGTTATATTTACAACTACATAAAGCCAAAGCTTTTTCAGAATCTATATGGAAGGTAGTATGATTGCCTAATTAGTTTAATGGGATGTTATGCATCTTTGTGTATGAACTAACATGTAGCATAAGCAAAAAGGAATCTTTTACCTAAAAAAAGCCTTTTTGAAGGTTTAATTAAAACGGCGATTAGGTTTGCCTTAGGTAGTGTACCACTGGCAACATGAAAGGGCTTTTTGAAAATGTCTTGTAATTTTGGATGAAGCCAAAATTTTGCATGCAAATGAATAGATGAATATGCATGTTCTACATCCTATAGCTTTGAAAAAGCGGGAACTTGTAATGCAACTAGACAAAGGTCTTTGTTTCTGCTTCCCTCTGTTTTTATGCCAGGCCAATTTCAAGCTCAAGCTGAATTGTCTTTCTTGTTTCTCGTACTCACATCTTCAAACTTACAGTTATCTTTGTTCTGTCATTAGAAGCCCAGAAACAAGGGTCTGTTCCTTTAAATTTTATCCTTTACAGTCTGTTCACCTAGCTATTGTTACTGCTGGCCTGCAATTTCTGCTGTGCTTTTGAAAAGTCCAAGATTCAGTACTTCCCATCCCTCTATCCTATTGAACACATGCCCTCCCCTGCTCTCCTCTGTTTTCACACTCAGATTTTTTGTTATTTCAAATGTTTCTGTCACATAATTATTTAGGTCATTTAACTTAGTGGTTAGCACATTCGCCTCACACGTCCGGGGTTTGATTCCCGCCGGGGCCATGTGTGTGTGCGGAGTTTGCATGTTCTCCCGCAGGGGTTTCCTCCAGGCACTCTGGTTTCCTCCCCCAGTCCAAAGACATGCATGGTAGGCTGATTGGTGTGTCTAAATTGTCCGTAGTGTATGTGATTGTGCCCTGTGATGGACTGGCACCCTGTCCAGGGTGTACCCCACCTTGTGCCCGATGCTTCCTGGGATAGGCTCCATTTTCCCCGGGACCCTGAAGAAGGAATAAGCAGTAGAAGATGTATGGATGGATGATTCCACTATAGAGCAAATTCTAAATCTTGTATTAGCACCAGGAAAGTTTATGGAATATAGTTATTTTTCCTTCAGTCCTTTGCACAACCTGTGGCCAGAGTCCATTAACTGCTAAATGAAGCAAGGTAGGAGATTGCAGACCATTTCATCAACCAACACCAATTTTGCTCAGTGCTTTTTAATCCAATTACTACACGAAGTAGTGAAAAGATCAATTATATATTAATTGGTATGAAATCATTACATGCTTACCTTATTTTACTATGACACAGAAAGGCACATAAAAGAAGTATGTATGTGATGGGATTGTGTGGAGTGATGAAATTAGCATTTGGTATTGACATTTGACATTCACACCTGGGGTAATTTATCTTAGCCAATTCATCTACAGACATGTAGATTGTACCCCAAAAAGGAGGTGGGAGGAAATCAGACGTAACCTATATGGACTGAAGAAAAACCTACAAAGCTCCACAGAGACAGTAACCTGAGGGCAGGATCAAATCCAGGGCCCTGGATCTATGAGACAACAACTGTGCCTGACACCACCATGCTGCCCTTCTTAAGATTTTAGCAATCTGTGAAGAAATGGGGAGCAAACAAAATACATAAGTTTAAAGCTTTCACCACCAGAAGTGGCTTTATTGTGTGATTTATGCTGCTTTGAGATGAAGCCATATTCAACCCAGACCAGACTGTCCATAACCACACTCAGCTATTCAGCCCTACAGTACAAAAGAGGTGTCAATTCTTTATATGTTCTCAATGGAATCAACACCTTAATGAGAATGAGACTTTCAGAGCACGGATATGTAGATTATTTTTATTGTTCCATGTAATGTAACCCTACAGCAAATATTCCACATCCAACTATGTGAAGTGAGTAGAGTAGTGCAGGGCGGAACACCAGCATTTTTATGTGATGTATGCAGGCAGTGATTGATGTCAGGCTCAAAATGTCATACTTTTTGTATGTACAAAATTTTTATTCTTTGCTAAAATCCTCAGAATGATGAGCTAAAACATGAAAAAAGAGGTAAAGAAAGGAAATATATATATTTAGAAATATTATAGGCAATGCACTCTTTAAATTTAAGTTTAGTGACCCATGAATACCAGCAGGGGGAGCCATGTGCTGGATGCTGTTTACGTGCTAGATACAGACCCAGAACCTCTCTTCCTCTCTCCTTTTATTCATGTGTTTGTGTTCATGTCTGATTATCTTCCAGCTATTGAAGTAATCATTCACTCACAGACCATACTGCTATCAAAATATTAAACAATAAAATGGAGGACTGATATCACAGGCAAGACAGAATAATAATAAAAAAATAATTATATCTTTTCCTAAAAGTAAAAGTATATCTACAAACTGCTTCATAAAACTTGAGGATCTAGCAGAACAAATTTGGTATAATAATAATAATAATAATAATAATAATAATAATAATAATAATAATAATAATAGTAGTAGTAGTAGTAGTAGTAGTAGTAGTAGTAGTAGTAGTAGTAATAATAACAACTTCAATAACTTCATATATTTATTCATCTTAGACATGATGTTCAAAAAGTACATACATAATGCAAGTTACAAATAGCAGACACAATAGGTATTACAAACTCAGCCTTAACCTGCAGTGTTGAATGTAATTGCTCATATTTCCATTGCAGTCAGGCAGGATGCTGATGTGAAGGGTGTTGAACATAACCCTGCCTTCCCCCAAAGGGGCAGTTAGTGGATTACGCTCCACCTGCTTGGATCTGACTTTGATTGTGGCATGGCTGTTGATGCCAAGCGGACTCATTTCAGTATTTCGGAAAATGCCAATCTCCCGGGACTTTCACAAATAACAGTCTCTAGAGTTTACACAGAAACATCCTGGTTTAAGCTGACAGGAAAGCTATGGTAACTCAAATAACCAATGGTTACAACCAATCCTGACCAAGCATTTTATTTTTAAATCTTAAACTGTGCTTCACCCACATAATTGCCTGATTGGATTAGGTAATTGCATAAATTACCATGTGTTTAGTCTTAGTAGTTAATAACGTTTGCCTAGCACCTCCAGGGTTGGTGGTTTGAATCCTGTCTCCGCCATGTAGATGCTGAGTTTTCATGTTCTGGGGTTTCCTCCCCCAGTCCAAAGACATGTGTTGTTGGTTGATTGGTATTTCCAAATTGTCTGTACTGTGTGAATGTGTGTGTGATTGTGCCCTGTGATGGGTTGTGCCCTGCTATGTGCCCTGCATTCCAGTGACCCTGTATAGGATAAGTAGTATGGAAAATAGATGGATGGATGTGTGTGTGTGTGTGTGTGTGTGTGTGTGTGTGTGTGTGTGTGTGTGTGTGTGTGTGTGTATACACAGCCATTAAAACCATCTGTCTAATATTGTGTTGGTCCTCATCATGTCACCAACACAGCTCTGACCCATTGAGGCATGGACTCCACAAGACCTCTGAAGGTGTACTGTGGTATTTGGCACCAAGACGTTAGCATCAGATCCTTTAAGTCCTGTAAGTTGCAAGATGGGGCCTCGAACAACCAGACTTGGGTCCAGCACATCCCATAGATGCTCAATAGGATTGAGATCTGAGGAATTTGGAGGCCAAATCAACACCTTGAACTCTTTGTCATGTTCCTCAAAATATTCCTCTACAATTTTTGTAGTGTGGCAGGGCTCAATATCCTGCTGAAGAGGCCACTGATTTTAGGGAATACCGTTGCCATGAAGGGTGTATTTGGTCTGCAACAATGCTTAGGTAGGTGTTACATATCAAAGTAACATGCACACGAATGCCAAATTTCTTTTTACTATAAATCAGATTTTCAAAAGATTACATTTTGTTAGTATTTGATGCCTTTGCTTGAAGTAGCCTTTCACAAACTTCTTACAAAACTTTGCCAGAATTTCTTCTGATTTAATTGGTATACCTAGTATAATGTTTTTGGGCCTCCTTGCTGTGACATGCTTTTTCATTTCAGTCCAAAAATTCTTTATGTGATTTAGGGCAGCGCTTTGTAATGGTCACTCCAATACTTTTAGGTTGGAGGTATTATTAGGATCATGGTTCTAGTGGAAGATCTAGCTGCAACAGCATTTGATGTCTTCAGGTGTTGCTTGTATTTTTAGATAATCCTCCTTCTTCATGATACCACTTCCTGAAGCACCAATATCTTATCCAGCAAAATACCCCACAACATGATGATGCCAACACCATGCTTCACAATTATATTTTAATTAAAAGCTTCACCCTATTTCCTATAGCACTGATCATTATGCCTAAACAGTTACATTTTTGTTTCATCTGAACAAAAAACAAAGGCTGGAGATCACCTGCAAACATCAGTCTGGCATTTTTATGCCAGAGTACGGATTTCTTCCTTGCATGACAGGATGTACATACTTGGGTACCTGATACCTCCTACTCCTTCACCAGCTCCTGTGATGTTGTCTTGGGGTTCAGTTGAACCTTTTGGACCAAAGTTAATTCAAGCCTTGGAGTTCATTGGTGCCTCTTATCTGAATGCAGTGTCTATGTGTTTCCAAGATTTTTATATTCGCACACAACTCATTGTTCAGATGCTTGTGGTACCATTAGAGAAAGAACAGCCACCTGCTGACATCCACGGCAGCAGCTGGCTTTTCTTTCTCTAATAGTACCACAAGCATCTGAAGAATCAATCTTCCACTAACTGAATGGCTTTTTAGGAATGCTCGTTGGTGTCACTGGACTCATTCCGCTGTTCCCTCTGGAAGCCACACAATACACCTGCACCAAAAGATTGAAAACTACTTCTGTGTCCTGCCAGCATCCACCACCAACAAAAGATGAAGGGGAATATAAAGGGGAAGAGTCACAGAGCCCATTTATCTGTGGGCCACCCCCATGCCTCAAGTGTGGGCTTTAGCAGGGCCACTCAAGTACATTAAACACTTCTCCAAAAGCCACCATTATCTTGGCTGTATTCTTTGGCCCATTGTCATGCTGAAATGTGAACTTTGCCAAGTCTGAGGTTGTGTAGACCTTACTGACCTCGCTGTACATACATGACAAGAAGTATGAACTTGAACCTGTTGGAGCAAAAGCAGAGTGTTCGTTTTCTGTTGAGTTTGGAAAGTGCACTGAAAAGCATGGCCTGAATAAATGTCAGCCCAGAGCTCAGTTAAGGTTCTGAATCTTCCTCCACAACCTCACACACACAGGAGCAAGCCAAGGACCAGCAGGCACTCCAGAAGCTGCTGCAGCCCAACACATCTTCTGCTGTGTGCTTTGCCACCTTGTTACACATGATGCTCATGAAGATGGCCTCCACGGATTATCCAGAGACCTTCCTGTTGCTCTTCAAGCATGAAGCAGCTATGTGGGGATGGCCAGAGGAGGAATGGGCTCTGTGACGCCTCCTTTTGCTATTGAATTAAGACCAGCTCACCACCCAGCAACTGCTGCCATGGACACAGCAGGAGTATTCCAGGCTCAAGATGGTGATCCTGCAGTGCATTGGCCAGACACCCAAGAAGCACCACCTACACTTCTGGTTGCTACAGCTCTCCAAGGTCAACCGCCCCTTCAACTATGTACAGCAGCTGAAGGACTCCTGTCACTGGTGGTTGATGGCAGAAGCGCAGGATGCAGCTTGGATCATCAAGCTGCTGGTACTGGAGTAGTTCATCACTTGGTTCTAATCAGGAGCCCACCAGAACCAGAGCAAAGCCTGGGCAATCCTAAAGCTCCAAACACTGAGTAAAGGGCACAGGAGGAGGCATAGTGAGAGGTGAAGAAAGAGGACAACATTTCTTGTCAATCTCATCACTTACATTGACCCTTGATGAAAAAAAACCCCTTCGGTCCATGTGACATGCTGATAACACCAACTAAACCAATAGCAGGCTTCAATTTCAAGGAGCTCCTTCGGAGAGAAGTGGAATATGGTCAGGGGCAAGTTCTCCATCAGGCCCTAGTGGAGTTCCTTACAAGGTCTATAAGAAATACCTAAAGCTGCACCACTGCATTTATAGGGCCATGAAGGTGATTTGGAGGAGAGGAAGGTCACAGAGGCATGGAAGCATGAGTTTGGATACCAAAGGTGGATAAATTGGAGAACACCAATTTCAGATAATATTCATCAGTGTTGAGAGTAAAAACCTCTTCAGCATTGTTGAAAAGTGACTCTGATTTCCTACTGAGGAATAGTTACATTAACACATTCCAGGAGTCCTGGGTTGCCTAGAACATATGGGTGTGGTCACTCATCAGAGGAGCAGGAGAAGACAGAGGAGACCTGACTGTGCTGTGGCTAGATTTGTTACCACATATTGTTTGAGGCGGCACTGGAGAAACACCATATACCCCAGAAGATGAAAGACCTCATCCTGGAATATTACAGCAAGTTCAGTTTGAGGGTGTGGATTCCATACAGGCTAGCTGTGCTGACATTGAGGACTGTCTGAGGGCTGGTAGAATCCTTCCAAGAATACTCTGGCCCCTGCTGATCTATGGTATCCCCATGACAGTGGTGGGAGGCTTTGAGAGGAATATCAGTGGTCAACTCTGTAGGTGGCTCAGAGTGCTCTACAGTTTGAGCAGCATCATGCTGCATGGGAATAACAACAAACTCATGCCTCCTTTCAGGTTTGTTAAGGAGGAGTTCATAGTGACATGGCGAACTGGGAGGAAGTAGAAGGTGGCTGATGCAGCATGGCAGGCAAGCCTTCAGCACAAGGTCTTCATGGTAAGAGTGGTGAAAGGCAGGAATGGTCTGCCATTACAAAGCCACCAGTGGGAAGGAGAAATAGAGACTGCTGTACAAGGATATGCAAGCTGCCACTGGTGGGAACATGCTTTAGGACATGTGGAAGTGGTATCCCCAAAGTATAAAATTTTATTATATATAATTATATATTATATTAGTATATTATATATACTATTATATGCTCCCAAGTTTGTCCAACCTGTTCACATGGGGCCTGTTCCACGTGTTCCAAGCCAGAGACCCTAGAACACATCCTGTTCAGTTGTTCCAATGCATAGGCTAAAGGGCATTATTGATGGCAGCCTGACCATTTTCTCAAGACCATTGCTGAGACAATCAGCAAGGGAATCAACAACAGCATTCATAAGGGAAAGAAAACAACCAAAGCAGAAGTTTTAGCAGAAGCACTGGCCTTTTGGTCTGCTTACTTCATCATGGGCCTGGATGATGGCAGTTTACTTGGAATGGCAGCTGAAGATTCCACCTCATATCAACTACACTTCATTGAGGCCAGACATGATCTTGGAGACCACCGAACAGATCAAACTGCTGGAGCTTAATGTGTCTTTGGAGGAGAGGACGCTCTATAGGACTCTATAGGACTCTGGGCATTACTGGGCTAAACAGAAGGAGACAGCAGAGGTGGCTCTGGCTGAAGAGAGTGGGGGAGGCAGCATGCCACTTGGACACAGACTGGAGCTTGATCAGCCCCACTGTGGTCACCTGGATGAGGGTGGAATATGTTCAAAAGACCTGAAACACCCAGAGACTCCAGGTAACATCAATGAGGATGTGTAGAGGTTTATGCATAAGAAGACATATTCTTCAACTAAGCATTCAATTCTTTTACTGTTATCCTCTCCTCTCAAGGCACAGTGAGCACTGTGAGAACTGTTTGGTGGTCTCTGAGATCAGAATAATGTCTCGTCATAATGGCATTTCCTACTCATATTAATAAAGTTAACTTGCATGTATGAAACACAGTATCAATAAAGGAAATATCGATAGGGAGAGGGAGCATCTGGTCAATGCGGAAACATGAGAAACTCCATAACCACAAGTCTCTCCCCCTGGTTAAGCAGTGCCAAAGTTAGTGTAGTCAGTGCAAGACAGTAGAGAAAAAATGCCGCATAGTTGCAATTCAATTATCACTATAAAGCACAAACACTGAAAATCTCTTTTTATAGCCTAGTTACCGCACAAACAAGTGGACCTCAGACAAGTGGTAAATATTTTCATTAATTTACAATTTTTAATGGTGGAAGGAGTGGAAGTAACTCTGACCTGAATCAAAGTCCTGCCTCTGTAGTAATAATTCACTTTAAAAGTCAAAGGTATGGATATAAATTAAATTAAAAGTATGGATATAGAGGAGTAAAAGTGAAGTTGGGCAATCCTATATTTAACAATGTATGGAACATTATCATGGACTCCCTTATCCAGAGTGACTTAGAGAAGTGCTTTGAAGCCTCTATAAATAAATTCATACTGTTACTGGTTCACTAGGTAATGGCCTAAGAAAACTATTAGTCAAAAAACTTTGTTGGGAAGGTCATATAGTAAGGAAAGCACACAGGCAGCAGAATAAAAAAGAAGAAAAAACCCAATTGTTGTTTTTCATTTGTATAAAGTTAAAATAATTCTCATCCTTTTTCCATTATTCTCACCTGCTTCCTGCTGCTCACGCTCCCAGAATTATTTTCGCCTATCTCTATTGAAAATGGATAGGTTGTGGTACACAAACCTTTGTGCCCCATTGCTGTCTAAATGCACTGTTTATTTCTGCTGATTTGTGTACCAGTAAAAAAAACACAAACAAACAAACAAAAAAAACAAGCAATGCCCCACTTTTGAAGAAAGTATTTAAATGACAAGCAGTTGAACAATGTTCTCGGCCAGCCAGAAACTTCAGAAGGAGAGCAGGGATCACAAGG
This sequence comes from Ameiurus melas, assembly GCA_012411365.1. NCBI lineage: Eukaryota > Metazoa > Chordata > Actinopteri > Siluriformes > Ictaluridae > Ameiurus > Ameiurus melas. The sequence continues at coordinate 4,943,576 of CM022761.1, forward strand.
ATAATTTTCTTTCAGCTTTTCTCCTCCTTTTATCATTGCCCTGCCACTTGGTAATTTTGTTCGTGATTCACAGAGGGAAGCACATGATGTGCAGCTGTCTTTATTTTGGATAGATGCGTGAAGATACTAACAGTGTGTGTCAGCATTGTTCAGCTGACTGGCCTTGTTCGTGTGACACTTGTTCACGTGAAGACCCAAGAAACTGTCAGCAAAAATGAAGCATGCCATTGACAATGACTATATTACCAGTGCACTAGATTTAGATATAGTTATAAATGACCACTTTATTAGACACCCTTAGCATGTTGGGCCTTGTAGCTGTAGAAAGAGTCTTTGACTTATCTTTTTCCATGAAAACATTGTGTTAGTTATTCTAACTCTAATTTGTGGAGGAAAATGAGAGAGAACCCACAAAGGTGACAGGCCTCATATTGCAAAGGGTGTGTGTGTGCGCGCGCTGTGCAAGAAGCCAACACCTGAGCCCCTTCTGGGGAACAAAGTTACAGTTCCGGTTTTCTTCTCTACATGCACCTCTCTCTTTCTCTTTCTCCTTCATTCTCTCTCTCTCTCTCTCTCTCTCTCAAATACAAATGTATTCTAAGGGAGGCTTTTAAAAGACTAACTAATTCTCAAGCTGCTCTGAATTGGTAAAAGTTACAGTCATTTTGAAACCTGGGCTTTTACGAAGGTGTTATATATTTGGGTCACTTCTGCTCAAAGTGTTTACTTATGATCAATGTTTTTCTATAAAGATTGGCTGATTTTCCAACTATCTCCACTGTTTTGTGTTTCAACATCAGAAGATTTGCATAGATGGAGATACATTTAAACATATTTGCAGTCCCACTAACTGGTCCAATCTTATCATCAGGCCAGCAATCAAAAATAATCTAAAAGTACAATCAATCCTCTTTTAATAAAGCAGAGGATTGTTTAATAAACATTAGATTTCCTCCTTCTGAAGTTACATACATTGTTGTGATTGCTGACACCAGCCACTCTTTTGAAAGTAACTGCTTGGACAGGATGAAAATTGCTATGCTACGAATCTTGTTACATCAAATAGAAATTTTTTTTTACCATTTACTATTAACTAGCCAGCAGCCTTATTATTGGTTGTTAAAATATGTTTCCTGTACATAAATGTATTTAAGTAGGTTCACTTACCACTCTAATACAAATGCATTAGGATAATTATGGACACTTTGCATATAAATTTATGAATAAATAAAAGAATACTACTAATTCTGCTAAACCTCCAGACCATAACTGAAACGCTCAGGGGAGCTTCTGTTCTCAGCTCCAGGGCTGGAGTGCACTTAGACTTTCTGCCACTTTGGGGTAATTCCCATATTTTTGGGTCTTTTCCAATCACAATGATGTGTCAGGAGAAAGTGCTGCTGAATGGGTGACATCTATTTCCAGTCAATGTACATCCACAATAAATAACTAAAAAACAACAACAACAACAACAAACAAAACTAAACAAATAAAAAGTGTGCATGTTTGCAGACAAAAAGAGAGACACTGTCTCTTATTGAGGCAAAAATAAACTCATTGCCTCTACCTCACCCCAAAAAACAGTAGTACCCATAATGCAGTGCATGTTAACATTAACCCTTTACTCTCTAACACTAGGTTGGAACCACTATTAATCCTTTTGAAACTTTTGGGGGTCTGTGGTGATATTGTATTTGAAGACTATGTGTCCAAGGTAGGTTACATGGTGACATAACAGGCACTTAGCTGGATTCAACTTTAAGTTGGCTTGGGGTCACTTGGCAAATACCTGCGAAAGGCATTGGAACATTTGAGAGAGATCATTACAGCCTCCTGCATCTGAACCAGTCATTAGAGTGATTAAACTTTATTTTAGAAATATAGATGATCAATAACAAAGCCTTTGCTTGAACACAAGGTTGCTTATAAGCAAAATTAAATAAATAAATAAATAAATAAAACAGGTTTATTACTAGGACCAAAAGCCAATGGTGCATTTTGTGATTATACCATCAGTCTTGAGGCCATATGTTTTAGACATTCTGGTAAAGAGAGGTGCAGAGCATTCAAATTATCATCATTGGGTGGTGCGTTGGATTTGTCACACAGGGCACAGACAGTATTTACCTAATACAACCAGGAGAGCCTTCTGAGTTGCTTGGGATCATCCAGAAAATGCTTCAGTGAAAGACAAATTTATGTCACCATAGATTTTGGTGAGGCAGGACAGCATTAATAATCACATAGCCTCAAACAAATGTAAGTCAAGAGGCTATCACACTTGACTCTTGCTATAGGCTATTATCTAATGAATTTTAGAGTAACCAACCTTCATCCAGCATACAGTCTAGCAGCTCATATTTGAGCTTTCTAGACATACCCTTGTTCAACTGGGAACTACAGCAGGTGTGTTTCCTATAACCATTGTTACAGTGTGCAAGGCACACACAGATGAGGTAATATCATTCACCAGGTTTGCCAGGCATCAGAAAAAGTTCTCAGAAATCAAAGTAAACCTGAAATTATCCCAGACAAATATTGGCCATTGGAAAATTCAACTCCATAATCCCTCTTTCCCTCACCCAATCTTTGCAAGATATCTTGTAATATACTGTAAATTATTCTATACATCATAGACCCACTGGGCCTCACTTATGTGCAAACTGGGTACAAATGGATTTATGTGTACTATAGATTATTTGTATAAGCGTTTAGATTAGCGTTACTTGAGAAATGTGGTATTCATGAAAATCTTCTAAAGATATATTCTGTCCTACTAGTCCATATGGAGAAGATGCCAATGCTCCCTTGTACTAAGTGAAGTCTGGGTTGGGTCTGAATGCATAATGTCCTCAATAGTAGAGGCAGCTGGAAGAAGCTGTGGCCAGCAGGCTGTCACTGCCTGCCATGGGAGAAAACCTAGGACAAGTTGGTGGACAACAGTGGTGAGAGAAGCCATCAGGTTTAAGAAGGGCTCTCTTGATTTAATTGAAAACCTTTCTACACCTAAGGAAGGGGAGACATTGTTGACCACTGCTATGGATATTGCTGATCAGTGGAAGGATCACTTTGAGGGATTCCTTAACACAGAGGACATGCCATTCTTTCAGGAGCAGTGCCAATGTTTCGAAGGGGGAGAGTGTGGTCTCCACTGAATGGGGAGAGGTAGTTACCAAAGTAACAGGCACTGTTTTCCTCCACAGTTTAAGGAGGTTGAGGTGGTATATCACCTCTATCTGATTGCTTTACCTCATGGTCAATGTCTCTGTTTCACTGTGTATCCTTAAATGCCCCTTGCCACTTTGTGAGTAATTTGGCGCTTGACACTTTGCCGAAGTGTACTTGGGCAAGACACTGAACCCCAAGTTGCTCCTGATGGCAAGTTAGCGCCTTGCATGACAGCTCTGCTACCACTGGTGTGTGTGAATGGGTGAATGATACACAGTGTAAAGTGCTTTGGGACTGTTAAGGTTAAAAATTTCTATATAAGTGCAGACCAGACATGGGTAGAAAAACAAGTATTTGCTCTCCCTATGAAAATCCACACAGCTGCGAACCAGTTATACATGAAGGATTGTTCCTGAGCTTGTAACAAATTCTGCTAACTTTTGTTGAACCTTGTGCATGAGTTTACAAATGATATTTTTAAGAATTTGATTAATTACCCTTAACATTGCTTGAAGCTTTGGCCAACTTAGCTCTAGAATTAGTGGAGGACTAACCGATGCCTGATTTTTGCATCAGTGAATATTCATTAATGTCCCCATGCACAACTTACTTTCTGTCACGTAAGGGAGATGAAGGCAGATGCAAGTGCAGATTTTATTTAAATAAGGTGCAGCCAAATAACCAAAACTGTGAAAAAAAAAAACAGAAAAAGAATAGAGAATACAAGGCAAAAAGAGCCAGGCAATAAATGGGACTATGGAACACACAAAGACACACAAATATGAACACAACCTAAGCTTGACAAAGAGAAGCTAAAACACAGGAACTTAAATAATGCTGCTAATCAGGGTGAAAGAAGACACAGGTGTGAGTAATTGAAAACATTTGACAAGATTATGTGTGGTGTTGAGGCTGGGGCTTGACCTAACCATGACACATTCACCTGTGCTGCATTACTCAGGTCAAGGAGGGCTTGGTGTTGAGCCTGGTGAAGGCTGGTGAGGGACGTGATCACCTCACTGAATAAAGGAGACTCTCTGAAGTATGAAATGGAGAGAGAGTTTATATTTTTATTAATAGGCCCTTTTCACCACAATGATTTTGGGTCTCTTAAGTGCACATGTAAAAGAATTGAACATCCCAGTGTTCATCACAATTTCAACCCATATATTTTGAATGAGGTTATTCACATGAAATTTTCACCAGACATCGGTATTAACTCAAGAAATCTAGAATTATAAAGAATTCACAACATTAAAGTCCATAAATAAAGTTATTTGTAATAAAGTGGTACGACACAGGAAAAAAGTATTGAACACACTAAGAAAAAGCTGTTTTCCATGACAAGGTAAGGCAATTATCCAACTGAAATCCGTAAGTAGTTATACCCCCTATTTGTGCAAACTAATATCAGCTGGGTTAGTAAATTGATGGTTTATAAAAAGTCATTTTGTTACCAAGGTGTCACACAAGAAACATCTTATGATGGTTAAAAGCAAAGAGCTTGCCCAAGACCTTTGCAACCTTATTATTGCAAAACATATTGATGGAATCAGATACAGACGTACTTCAAAACTTCTGAATCCTCCAACAAGCACCATTGGGGCCATAATCCACAAGTGGAAGCAACATCACTCAATCATCAACCGGCCATGTACAGGAGCTAATCGCAAGATTTCTGACTAGGGAGTGAGAAGAATAGACGGAAGAATAGCCCAAGAGCTAAGGACCACTTGGAAAGAGCTCCAGAAACACTTGGTGGCAGCAGGTGCCATCGTCACAGAGAAAACAATATGCAATGAACTCCACCGCTCACGCAAACACCACAAGACTCCATTTCTAAAGAAAAGGCATGTCAAAGCATGTTAAAAATTTGCTACAACTAATTTGGACAAGCGTATGAAATACTGGGAGAGTGAAGTCTGGTCAGACGAGTGCAAAATGTAACTTTTTGGTGATCATACTACACATGTTTGGAGAAGAAATGGAACTGAACACAAGTTTGGAGGCAGAAGCATCATAGTGTGGTACTCTATGCAATGAAAAACAACCCCACGCCATGATGCTTCCACCTCCAAACTTCACTTCACTGGCAAACTTTATATAATTGAAGGAACGATGAATGTGCCCTTTACCAGAAGATTCTTGAGAAGAATCTGCTGCCATCCACCAGGATGATGAAGATGAGAACTAGATGGACCTTCCAGCAGGACAATGATCCAAAACATACAGAAAATAAATTCTCAATTGGTTTCAGAGTTAGAATCAAGGCGTTAGAATGGCCCAGTCACTCACCTGACTTGAATCCAATTGAACAAGATTTAAAGACAATATGTTTAGAAGAATGGACCAAAATCACACCTGAATACAGCGGCCCATTAATTTCTTCAGACAGGAAGTGTCTTGAAGCTGTCATTACAAACAAAGGCTTCTACACAAAGTATTAAATAAATTTCAGTTAGCCTTTTCAATACTTTTTTCCTGTGTCATTCCACTTTATTACACATAACTTCATTTATGGACTTTAATGTTGTGAATTCTTTATATTTCTGGATTTCTTGAGTTAATACCGAAATCTGGTCAAAATGTGATGTGAATAGCCTCATTGGAAATATAGTTACTGAAAAAAACTTTTAACATGACCAATGTTTATTTCCCCCACTGTACGTATACCACACACAGGTGTAAACACTCACCCATTACCCACTCAATCTTCATGACTCCTACCGCCAGCCAGCACTCAAATACCTCATCTAAAGTGTCCTTTAGCAGGATGGATATGACAGGGTTTCATTGGTATTTGCATTTTTACTTAAAAAAAAAAAACACATTTGTTTGACAGTGGAAACATTTTGGGAGTAAATTTCTGAATGCATTCTACTACTACTAGTTTTGAATGATGAATTATGAATATCACAATCTTCTGTTGAACAAGCATTTTACATGCATTAAGTCCAAGCAAACATTTATTAGATTTTATAATCTTGCTTAATCCACTACTGTTGACTTTGAGTCTCATTCAACTGGAGTTTCAGTTGAAGTTTCAATCTAAACTCAAAATGTTGAAATCTAGAGCTTTTTCCTAAGTAGAGCATATGTTCCAACTAAGAAATGTTTGCCTGATGCATGGAAAGTCTCACACTTGTGACAGGAGGCAGACGACTGTTTTTGAAAACAGACAAAGGGTATACGTCTTGGCTTCCTGCTCTGATTTGGCACTTTTGATGCCAAACTGAGCAGCGCCAGATTCTCCTCCATCTGCTAAGGCTGAAGAGGGTCAGTGCCCAGTCCTCCATTTGCCCAGTCTTCGGTTTTAGCCTACAGCTACTGTAGACAGAAGTACTAAAACACATGAGGCTAGTGTTTATACCCTTCATTAATTAATGCACATAATATGTAGAAGGTTTTTTTTGTTTGTTTTTTCATTTTGTTTGGTTTGATTCCCACAAAACATCCATTTAGCTTAACAATTCTTCTTCTTGGTTTATTTCTTCCTTTTATCCCTCTTCCTTTTCAATACATATTTATGTATTGTGGGTTTTTTAATGAATCTTTAGTAATATAGCACAATTAGTACTGACCAAAAAAACATGGTTGTGATAAACATTCAAAACATGCTTATGCTTTTCTAAGCAAAAGACACCCCATTTTATTAACTGTACCTGTTCGGGTGATAATGGTATATATGTAATGTTGAAAGCTTGCTTTCTTGCTTTGTTTGTAGGATCAACCTAAATAACCTAGAAATTAAGCAGTTCCACTAAACAGAGCATATTAGGCAAAAATGCAGCAATAAGGTTAACGTGAAATCATACAACACATACAAAACATACAAACAAACAAAAATATAGATTTAAAATTATCAGCACCTTACAATTTATAGGGATGCTTTCACAAATATTTTGTGATGTGTTCATGGGAGAGAACAACAGGATGAAATTGTTAGGGACATCTTGGTACACCCCTTCATGCATTTTAAGATCCTTTATTATTTATTCTTACGTTTGTACCTATGGAGTTCCCTCCATGTCAAGGTGCAACTGTGCAAACATTACATTACAAATGGCACAGGCACATAAGGCTCTTAGACACATAGGATATAAAATGCACACCAGTCCAGGGAAATACACTGCAGGGAACAAACAGTAAAATCTAGTAAGCATGCATATTGGAAGACTTTATATATATATATATATATATATATATATATATAGGTCTTAGGTTGTGGCCCATCAGCCTCAAGGCTTGGTGTTGATTATTATAAAAATCTCAGGCAAGGATTTTTTTCAGTAGTCCAGTTTACTCAAAAAAAGTAATCCACTGCAGATGACTAACTACTACTTTAAAATTGTAATTTGATTACATTACTCATTACTGCATGAACAAAGTAATCAGATTACTAATGACATTACTTTCACATTACTTTCAAAACCTATCAACCTTACCAAAATACACTTCAAAGAGAAACTTACTTATTTTAGCGTGCGTCAATGTATGACATGACCAGAAAAAGTTGGATTTATCATAAAACCTGCCTCGGGTGTTGTCACTGTTTGTAGGAATACCAGTCCGATAAAATATTAAACTTTTCTAACTAGGCTAGTTTAATGTCATTAACCAAGGGGAGGCACAACTAAGCTATCATGTTCATGTAAACTGGAACTCATATAGACATTTACACACCTTTTCCTGAGTTAGTGTTTCAGTTTTACCTTTATTGGTTTAACTCTTTTGTTCTGTTTGGGGTCTATATGACCCCAGATCCTCTTCAATTAGTAAAACAATATGATTATGAGAATGTAATTGGAAAAATGTCATGATTTTTCATATGCTATGAAAACACGTGCAATTCCCTGGGAAAACTACTTTGCCTCTACTTTGTCTGGCATAGGCCACTTTGTAGCACTTATTTTGTAACACGTGACACCCAAATCTGGTGCCCACTCTTTTTGGCTTCCAAGAGTGGACCCTAAAGTGATCTTCTGCAGTTGCAGCCCAACTGCCTACAGGTTTGGCATCTTGTGTTCTGAGATGCCTTTCTGTTCACCATGGTTCTAACGAGTGGTTATTTGAGTTTCCTGTCAGCTTTGGTTTTTTTTCACCACTCTGTGTAAACTCAGAGTTTACATATAGACTGTTGTGTGATCCAGGCAATCTAGATGTTGTTACTCTTAAGCAGGTGAGTCTGAAGTCATGCAGCTCTCTGTAACTTGAACGTGATTTTGAATAATACGGTCCCCAATATACCAAGTAGTCTCAAATCTGCAGCTATTGAATACATTTCCCAATCACAGTGATGATTCCTTAGTTATTCCCTCAGTGCTCTTAAAGTCTTATAAAGCCTTAGAGAGAGAGAGAGAGAGAGAGAGAGAGAGAGAGAGAAAGAGAGAGAGAAAGAGAGAGAGTGTATCTGTGTTGTGTCTGTGTTTTTGGATACAGGATTTCAGTACAGATACAATGCTATATGCAAAAATGTAGCATGGTAGTATTCTTGCTTATTGGCTCATGCCTGAAAGAATCCAGTTTTAACATCCTTCATCCTCTCCTGATGTCAGCTAAAGAGGAAACTACTGTTTTTCAGAGGAAGGACTCTGAGTTTAAATGTTTATTACACCTCATGTAACATATGTGTTTTTTTTATGAATAGCCTTTGAATAGGCTTTATTATGCAGCCTACTGAATATACTGATTGATAAGCAGACATAGAATCAAGAGCCTCATATCAAATATGATGTGCTGTATCCTTACATCCCTGGGTATATATTTATTCATATACTCAGCACAGCCTTGAAACTTCCTTGTAAAGTTCTTCTTCAATACAAAGATGCAGGGATGGTTCAGTAAGTGAATAAAAAAACAAGGGGTTAATTTTCCAAGCATGTTTCTCAAAGCAATCGGAAATACAAACTGCCTGATGGTAATTAAAATCTAATGTCCCCAAGGAGCAGGCATTTAACTAATGAAAGCTGCGTTGTAATGAATGGAAGACTCTCTCATTAGCAAGTAAAGAATGCTCTCAAACGAGTCACACACAGGGTGAAAGCAAGTCATCCAAACACTCTTCACTGAAAGACAGAGGGAAATATTGCAATAAAGCCAAGATCCTTGGCTAAACAAATTTCAAGGCCTAAAAAAGATCATAATTTCTGCTTTGCGTATAAAAGAAAAAAACAAGTTATTTTAATTCCTAATATTTTAATTAAAAAGTTTGGGAAGGACAGCAAATTTTATTTATTTATTTATTTATTTTTAATTATCTATTAGAAGGCATGCTTCTACTTCTAAATTCAAATAAGAAGCAAAATAAAACAGATTGATAGTGTTCATCCTTGGCTCACTGGACTCTATTTGATATATTAAAATTAAGATCAATTAAATATGCAAAAGACTCCTCTTTAAAAAAAAAAGAGAAAAAAAAGAAGAAAAGAAACAATAAAATATGTCCTAAGTGCATAGATGAACCTGGATTATGTTGGGGCCCCAGGCAAAAATAAATGTGTTGGGCCCTTCTGACAGATTTATGTTGTTATTATGTCTTCATGTTACCCAGAGATACTTTTGTGACCCTTTACTTCCATGGAGGAATAGCAGTAGTGTTTGAAAGACTTAATTTCTTTATGGAAAACAAGCTTAAGAATGTAGAAAAATTAATAAAGACAGGGGCTACCCTACAATTGCTGAACAGGGTCTTAAAAGAAAGGGCCAATTGCTTAAAAAGGTGAAAATTGGACAAAAGTTTGCTACAGCCCCAAATGCCCGGGTCAGGTTATGCCTTAATGTTAACTAACAAATTAACCACTGTATTAACTAACATAAAGTATTTATTTGTGGAAGCAAGAGGCATATTACCGGTACATGTCAAGCAGTGACGCCAGTGCTATGCACCTCATTCCTCATACCTATTGCATTTTTGCATTTCCACCCAACTTAAGCCCACTGCCTAACACTACTCAAAACATGCTAACCCTAGCTACCTATTATCAATAATTCATTTTATAATAAGATGAAATAAGATTTCAATTGGACAACTAGATGCGGGTTTGTTTGTCTTTAATTATCCTTTATTCATTTGTCATTATCTCCATCACTGTTTGCTCTTTTCATTCTCGTCTTGTTTCCCTTGTTCTTTTTGCTGACAGATTGTTCATTTTTCAGATTCATTTTCAGGAATTAAAGTGTCACGATGTGTCGACGAAGACAAGCGCAGACGTGTTGGGAGATGACACGGAAAAGAAAACAAAGCGACACTCGAATCAGGTAAGCAAAGAGTCTGGGTCGTAGGCTAAAGGCGTACAGAAATCCAAGCGTGAAGTCGAGAAACCGGGGGAAACACTTATTAGAAAACAAGGCTTAGTAACAAACAGAGACGAGGCTGCTGAGCGTATACTTCGCATCAGGCTAATGCTAGAGAGCTCCTTATATCCTAAGGTGTCTGCAGGTGATATCAATTAGAACTCTGGCGAACTCAAGCGCGTGTATGATTGGGAAGTGTTGTCCTAATCCGCCATGTCCCTGAGCGGGACTACACATAGTGAGCCGCCGTGCTGATCTCGCCATGTTGTAACAGAGCCCCCCCCCAAAGGGCTCACTCCGGGAGCTAAAGTTCCTCAAGGCCTCCCCCTCCTCCGGGGGGCCGGTTTGCCTGGATGAGCCACATGGAAGTCATTACGCAGGCCTGCATCCAGAATGTCTTGGGCTGGGACCCAGCATTGTTCCTCTGCTCCGTATCCCTCCCATTCTACCAGATACTGAAGTCCTCCCCTCCTCCGTCTGGAGTCTAGAATCTCGTGGATGTGGTAAGCTGGACAGCCCTCTATCTCCAGCGTTTCCGGTGGGGAACCCTCAGGCACAGCTGTGGCCAAGGGGCCACAGGTTTGAGAAGTGAGACGTGGAAGGACGGGGCGATACGACAGTGTCTACGAAGGTCCAGATGATAAGTGGCCTCATTAATTTGCCTCAGAATTTCGGAAGGACCCGATATATTTCGGTTGGAGTTTTGTGCCCGTGAAGGGTCTCAAGTCTCTTGTGGAGAGCCACACCCTGTCCCTCCCTGGGTCGATAATTAGGGTGAACCCTCCGGCGCCGTTTGGCCTTACGTTTAGCTATGTGAGACGCTTGTACCAGCTGTTGATGGGCACGTTCCCAGACCTGTTCACTTTGGTGGAACCACTCATCCACTGTTGGCGAGTCAGTGTGAGACGCGCTCCAGGGGAATAAAGGTGGTTGGTAACCCAAGACACACTGGAACGGGGTGAGCTGGGTGGCGGAATGCCGTAGTGAGTTCTGGGCATATTCCGCCCATGGTAGGTACTGACTACTAACAGGAGCTCCACCGTGGTGAAGGCAGATGGGAGAACTGGGAGTGGAACGATCTACGGTCTACGATCACCAGTATCACAGAGTTCCCCTGTGACTTCAGCAAGTCTGTTATGAAGTCGAAGACCAGATGGGACAAGGATATGGGCAAGGGCAACAACTTACTTGCTGGGAGCGCACGTGGTCCCTTGGACTGAGTGCAAGAGGAACATAAGGATACAGTGCGCTGAATTTCTCTGGGCATGTTTGGCCACCAGTACTTCTCAGCCAGCAGTTGGTAAGTGCAGCGGGCTCCTGGGTTGTGTGGGCCCAGGTGATAAGTTTGAGACGGTACCGTTTAGGCACGAACTGTTTGCCAGGAGGACAAGCTCCTGGGTTTCTGGAACTGGGGATACGGGCTAAGTTCTGTTCTAGGGGCCACTCCAGGGTGCCCAGTATACAGGAGGGAGGCATAATATAACTCTCTAGTTCCGTCGGCCGCGCTGGGGCATAAATGCAAGACAGGGCATCAGCCTTTGTATTCTTTGAACCGGGTCGGTAGGACAGGGTGAACTCGAACCTGGAAAAGAACATGGAACAGCATACTTGGTGTGGAGTGAGACGTTTGGCGGTTCGTATGTATTCCAAGTTCTTATGGTCCGTGAAGATAACAAATGGGTGTAACGCTCCCTCCAACCTGTGTCTCCACTCCTCTAGGGCCAGCTTAATGGCCAGAAGTACACGGTTACCTACAACATAGTTGCGCTCTGCTGGCGACAGCTTACGGGAAAAAAAGGCCACGGGATGTAGATTAGGACTCTCGCCAAACCTTTGTGACAGAATTGCTCCCACGCCCACTTCCGACGCGTCGACCTCCACGACAAACGGCCTGGAGGGATCCAGGTGTCTGAGAATGGGAACCATGGTGAATGCCTGCTTAAGTCTCTCCAGGGCCTCCTGGTTGACAGCACACAGCAGTTGCTTGGGTTTACCTTTCAGGAGCGAGGTCAGGGGTTGCGCTACTTCACTGAAGTCTCTAATGAATCTTCTGTAAAAGTTTGCAAAGCCAAGGAAGTGCTGCAACTCTTTGATAGTTCGCAGAGTGGGCCACTCCACGACCGCCTGAATCTTACGCCGGTCCATGGTGACACCCCTTGGGTTAATAATATATCCCAGGAAAGAGATCGTGTGCAGATGGAATTCGCACTTCTCGGCCTTTTCGTAAAGCTGGTACTGCAGAAGGCGTTGCAGTACGCGCCGGACATGCTGGACATGTTCCTGCAGGGAGGTCGAATAAATCAGAATATCGTCAATGTAGGCTATAACGTACCTTCCTAGCATGTTTCTCAGAGCGTTGTTGATCAGGTTCTTAAACACGGAGGAGACATTAGTGAGCCCATACGGCAAGACCACGCATGACTCACAATGTCCAGAGGTGGTGCTGAAAGCCGTTTTCCACTCGTCTCCTTCCCTGATACGAACTAAGTTATAAGCACTGCGAAGGTCTAACTTAGTGAAGAAGGTGGCGGATCGTAACTGTTCCAAGGATGAGGAAATGAGAGGCAGTGGATAATGGTACTTAACTGTCATTTGGTGAGGACCCGATAATCAATGCATGGTCGAAGGCCCCCTCCCTTCTTCTCCACAAAAAAGAACCCGGCAGACATAGGGGATGTGGACGGTCAGATGTACCCCTGCTGGAGAGCCTCCTGAACATACTCTTCCATGGTCTGCTGCTCCGCTTGGGAGAACGGGTAAACATGGCCCCAAGGTAGACTGGCCCCGGGAAGGAGGGCAATGGCACAGTCGTAAGGTCTGTGAGGTGGGAGACAACTGACCCTCTCCTTGCTAAATACCTTCTGGAGGTTGTAGTACTCGGGGGGAATTTTAACTGGGACGGGTGCCAGAGTGAGTTGCTTGTCTGTCCAGGAAATTTGGGCATTGTGACCATTCCAGCCAGGGGAGTCCGAGTACGACGGGGTGTTTGGTGGTGACCGTGAGGTAAAGGACCAGAGTTTCGTGGTGAAGGGTGCTAACTTGTAAGCAGACGGGGTGTGTGCTGTGAGATATTACGCCCTCCCCTATAGGCGACCCATCTATGGACTGGGGCTCACGAGGACAGAGGGAAGGCCGAGATCGTGCACCATCTTCTCATCTATGAAGTTCTCCGCTGCCCCAGAGTCGATGAGTGCTGAAAGAACAAAAGAATGTCCTGAATGTCCTATGACTACAGGTACAGAGAATATGTGGGATGTACATGACTGTTTAGGACACACCCGGGCCTGACGCAGTGGGTTGTCAATGCACCTGCTGTTACTTCAGCGCCTCCGGTGCGGGCATTGGTGTATGGCGTGGGTGTCCTCACCGCAGTAGAAGCACGGGCTTCATTACGTCTTCTCTCCCTCTCTTCCTCGTGGGTCTGTACGCCTCCGAGCTGCATGGGTTCACTCCCTGCACCCAGTTCAGCTGGCAGAGAGCCGTGCAGTAGGGGACGGTTGGTAAGGCGCAGATGGTCCAGTAAGATCCATGAGGTCATCAAATGTTAGTTATTCACCACGACATGCCAACTCTTGCAGGAGCTCCGGATTGAGGCCACGTCGAAAAGCGGTTTTAAGGGCTAGTTCATTCCAGCCACTGCCGGCAGCGATAGTGCGAAATTCCAGCGCATACTCTCTTGCACTACGAGAGCCCTGTTGGAGTTGCAAGAGCTCATCACCAGTCTCCCAGCCATCAGGAGAAAGGTCAAAAGCGCATTGGTATCAGACTATGAAGTCTTGTAATGAGGGTCTCAGGGTGGCTCTCGAAAAACAGGGCACATTGTAACAGGAAGCCCTTGCATCGTTCTGGCTCCCCAGCGTATCTTTCCGGTGTAAGCAGCGGTGGGTTTTGCGCCACTGGTGTTGGCTGAACATGTGCTGGAGCAGTCGGCGGTGTTGACGCATGAGCCGGGGTCGTGGCATTCGGAGATGTGGAAGCGTTCAGCCGCGCAATTTCGGTACACAACGCAGAGATCTCATCATAGAACGCCGCTATTGTGTGGTCTCGTTCCGTGAGGATACGTTCTAAATCCGAGGTGCCCGCTTCCTCCATGTTACAGCGAAGTATTCTGTCACAATGCGTCGACAGAGACAAGTGCAGACGTGTTGGGAGATGACGTGGAAAAGAAAACAAAGTGACACTCAAAACGGTAAGCAAAGAATCTGGGTCGTAGGATAAAGTCGTACAGAAAACCAAGCGTGAAGTCGAGAGACCTGGGAAAACACTTATTAGAAAACAAGGCTTAGTAAACAAACACAGACAAGGCTGCTGAGCGTATACGTCGCATCGGGCTAATACTAGAGAGGTCCTTATATCCTAAGGTGTCTGCAGGTGTTATCAATTAGAACTCCGGAAAACTCGAGCGCGTGTATGACTGGGAAGTGTAGTCCTCCTTCACCATGTCCCTGAGCGGGACTACACATAGTGAGCCTGATCTTGCCGTGTCGTAACAGAAAGCTTGTGTGACTCAAATGTGAAGGTGTGGCGCAGAAGCATAAACAAGTCCTCAAACAAGACAGCACCCCGCAAAGGGCCCCTATTTAAGAGGGTTGCTGAGAAGTTGCTGTACATTATTTTAAGATGTCAATTTCTGATATTTAAATGATCAAATCTCTGGGGCCCTCTCAGTATACAGGGTCCCAGGCAATTCCCTGACTTGCCTGCCCTATAGATAGATCTACATAAGAGTGTCATTGAGCAATGTCTGGGGCATCTTAGAGCAATAACTTTGGATGCTAGTGTCTGTTTTTGTACACCTAAAAATCAATTCGGAATCTTGAGCTAGTAAACAGTACTATACAACCTTTAATAAATAAACAGTACTATGCAACCTTATGGGCAGACATATATTTAGTGGCTCTGGGTTAGGCTCTGGGTTACTAATCAGAAGGGTGGGGGTTCAATCTTTTTGACTCCTCTTCTTTTTGTCTTTTATATGATTATGTTCAGTTCTTGATCTTGAATGTATACAAAGAAAGTGCTGTAGACTCTTTAGGCATAGACATACTATTCCACCCACTTTAGATAAGAGATGACGAAGCCACTAAAAATTAAATTTAAAGGATTTTACAGTATGCAAGACATACTTTTCATGTATTTTTATCTGCTCCATTGAACTGTTACTACTTGGAGAACAGGCAATTTGTAAAACCACTAAATCACACCAAAAGACATCAGTTTCCCTTTTATTAAAGAGCATTTAAATGATTATATCAATGAAATTCGATTTTTTTTTCTTTTTAAGATTTACATTTATTCTTCCAGTAATGTGATGTTTTTACTTATTTGAATTGCGTTGTATTGTCTGATATTTATTTAAACTGCTATTTATTAGGTTTACAATTTTTGGATAAATGTTAGCTTGAACTTATAAAACATCTTAATTCATGCACTTTTGTGCCGTGCCGTAATGTTTTAATAGACATGATTTTGGCCTAGTGATCCACGACCTATTTGTAAAACCATGGTTAAAAGACACAACTTTTGTTCTCTTATGTTCAAAGGCTGTGAGAAACCATGTACGCCATGTACCAAAGTCATCACAAATGTTCATAACACATCCTGAAATTGCACCCCACCAGACAATAGCAGGCAGCACTCTGAATTTAAAATTGTATTTTATTTCTCTAATCTCTTTTGAAGTTTTAACTTTATCAATTCATCAACTCTTGTTTTCAGTATGCCACTAGTGTACTGTCCTGTCTTGTGTCACATATGTGATATAGTTTCTGGCTGAGATGTTCACCTCCCAAGAGCACAAACATGGCAGATTTACTGTATAGCTAAGCAGAGTAATAGAACACAAGACAATGTTATTTTTTTCTTTCAGAGGTGAGACAAAATTAGCTTTAGGATTTGAGCCTTAAATTTAGACCTTTTACCCCATCGTGACCTACCTGGACATTCCATTATTATCTGCATTAATGCAGCTTTATTAATGCATTTCTCCCTTTTCATATTTTTCACATATTTTTCACATATTATAATGGCATTGGAAAATTGGTCTGGAGAAAGTCTGGAAAAATACTGGAATTCTTTACGTTTACATTTTGAATTAAAAAGTTTGGATTTCCAGAGAACAAAATAATTATTTAACTAAAAGTGTTCTCTCTCTCTGTATATCCATGGCGAGCAGTGTGTGGGAAGTGTGTGCAGAAGGACTGGAATGCTACCATACACAAATGGTGCTGCAGAGTGCATAGGGTGTGTTTTTTTCAGTGTGTGTTCAGTAAAGGTTCCCCTTGCAATGAACAGAGTTCGAGGCACTAGTGAAGGACATTTGTGCAGTGGCTAATCAGCTGGATGTAGTGGAGCTCCCTGGTAAATAATGAACGATGTCATTGGGCTGCTTAAATGTTAAAGGCTCAGGAAGGTCCTGAGGCATGTAGCTGAACTGTGACCTTGTTCAGAAAGAATTCTCCCAGCCTTTATCTCTTAGGAGAAACTTGATTCATATAAGCCTAATGCTCATGCAGTGTCCTTCCATCTCTCCATGTCTATCTGTCAGATAGTCTCTCTTAAGCACACACAAACAGGAACATTTTGGACCTTGTGCAAAATTCTATCTTTGTCAGCCCACTTTAGTTGTTGAAAAATAAAAGATTTAATCCAGGACCTCTGAAGACCTTGCCACTTGGTCTTGGGTACTCATATACACTATTCCCATCAGTGTGCCCCTACACACACATATTTTCTCTCACATACATTTTTTAAACCAGTGTCTGACCAATATAAACCTTTTGAAATAATTTCTATGGTCACAAATGAAACACATATCATTACTGTACAAAACGTTAAGAGATAGGTTTAAGGTATTCAAAATTATGTGTATTTTTTGTTATAAATTTAAAAAATAAATGATTGATACTTGATGGTAAAAGATACTTATAATTGGTATTGAAGTTAAATTTCAGTGGAAATTGTGAGACAGGAATTGGTGCTGTGTCTTTGGGCCCCTAGACAGTTCATATTTTTGCTCTCTCCCAGTTCCCAAAAACCTGTATTCATGTAATTGCTGTTTGCTAAGTTGGGAGCTGTGTGAGAGTGAAAATCTGGGCTGTCTGGGGTCCACATGAACAACTATGAGTAGGATTTTTCACAGCAGCTAGACATTACTGTTGGTAGAACTCAACAGGCCAGTGCATATTCTACATTACCTACACACATTCATCAAGGTATTCATTCAACGAAGAATGCTTCAGTGCAGCTTATTCCTATAAGCCATAGAAGTATCAGTTTAACTTGTACACCTGCACATTTATGCAATTATCCATTCAACGAATTGTGTGGAAGCAGCACAATGCATACAAGCATACAGACACAGGTCGGAAGCTTCAGTTAATGTTCACATCAAACATTACAATGGGGATAATTGTGATATCAGTAACTGTGACATGCTTGTTGATTCCAGATGTATTTACGATCCCCTGCAATTTTTAGTCTTTAGAGTTTAGGCTGAATAACATAATGCAACATATAATACATGACTGTGTAGCCAGATGACTGGTTGAAGAGGTATGCGCCATAAAACCTTATTTGTGCCGTGTCTTACAATAGGGAAGACAGAAGAAGGGGAAAAAACCTTAAGACTGACTGGGGCTCAAAGGAGGATGTGCTTGTTTGTCCTCTCCACTGTTAACACTGAAGCATATTCAATGCTGCTAGCATAGATCCTGCCATTTTTCATGTTGGCAATGGTACCTTTGTGTTTACATGATGGTTTCTGAAAGAGAGCAGAAAAATAGAGTGTGTTACAACTGTTTAAAATTTTATGTGATGTATCACATTTGTTTGTATGAATTTTTATATTTGGGACAATGGTCCTCCATTTCCTTTATTGACTACAATCTAAAAATGCTGGGTAATTTTTTTTTATACAAAAGCTGGGTTTAGCCTTTTGGGTCATTTAATTGGGTTATTTTCTCAATCTTGGGTAGTTTTTCTGTAGTTTTGTTTAACCCAACTGCTGGGTCAGTGGCTGGGTCATTTTCACTGACAGTTGAATCAATGCACCCCTCCCCCATCCCTACGCATCAGCCCAGCTCCTTGGGTCAAATGAACTCAGCGTGGAATGTTTGAATTCACCTCAGGTGGAAGTAGCGGTTTGAACATGGACAGACTGTTACATTTATTTGGAAAAACTAGGTTTGTATCAATATATTGATTCGTTAGCTTTGGCTTACTTGTTTATAATGCCCACTGGATTGTAAGGTAGAGATTTTTTTTTTGATGTTTCAAACATCTCCTTTTATCATATGATAGACTTTATTGTGTATAAATAAAGGAGATACCATGTTGACATGTTTGTTTATAATGTGATATATATGAGGGTAAAAATAACCCTCAAAATATTAACCCATTTATGAAATAAAATTAACACAGCATTTTTGTAAAAATTATCCCATTCTTTGAGTTGAAAAACAGCCCATTTGCCGTTTTAAAGTTAACAACCCAACTTGATGGGTTAGTTTAGCCCAAAATGTGTTCTGTCCTATATTTACCTAGTCATTGGGCTAAAAATAATCTAATTTGGGTTGTCTTTAACCCAGTGTTTTTAGAGTGCAGCCACCCATTTTCCTTCTGCAGGATCCCAATGCACACACAAAGTGTGAAGCTGACACCCTTTCTAAAAAAAAAAAGAAGAGAAAAAACTAAACAAAAAACCTCCCAGAATTCTACAGTTGGAACCTGTTTTCATGTTCATTAAGGATGCATTATCTGTTCAATACAAATATTGTATTCATATTTATTAAACCGAGGCAATGAAATGTTTCTATATCAGTCATCACTGTTGGTAAAATTCATTATTTTAGTGAATGAAATTGTCAAATATCTCACGGTTCTTCATTCATAACACAAACTTTATATAACTTTATATAATGACACACTGCTCGTAAAACTGTAATGAAGCATGAATTTTATTGGGTCTTACAATGGGCTGGATCAAGCTGGGTACTTTATTATTATTTATTTATTTTTACAAGATTTAAATGTACATTTTTATCAACAGGTGAAATACACACTAAAGCCTCCTTTGTTTAAAACCGAGCAACAATGATTTATTGCAAATGTGAGTGTTACGATTCAGGACTCAATGCAGAAGCAATTGTAGATTAATGTCTTTATTTACAACCAGAACTTAACAGGATCGCGGTCTAAACTGTAAAAACTATAATATAAAACTATAATGAGACTAGGTTCAAAGCATACTACATACTACACATTTAACATGGATGATAGGTTTATATTAATGTGCTCTTTCTTACACGTTATTGTTTCCACAGATGACTGACTAGTAATGACTAATAATAAACACAGCCGACCAATTTGACTATAACAAGACAGCTGAAATCAGCTTTTTTGGTCCCTGACTTTTGAATTAAAATCTTTGACACTCTTTTTGTTTATTTTTCAGTTATTCCTTATATATATGAATATCAAAAAACTTTCTAAATTTAAGAACATTAGCAGTGTCTGCCATTTCATGCTAAAAAGCATCTAAGCTACTCAGTGAAGAAAGAAGTGACAGCTAGCTAGCTAGACTTAAAACAACTAATGTCAGATAAGAAGGCAAATAATAAAACAGAACTTAGTTTATTTACAGTATTGACCATTTACACCACCGCTGCAGCTCCAAGTGATTTCTACTCATGATGATATGTTTGTTTGTTTCAGTGATTGGCAGTTGGTTTCGAGGTTTAACCCCTTGAAGTGGTCTACCATTCATCATAAGGAGGAGCTGTATGTTGAGATTTTTTTGGGTGCAAAACACCCCCGCCCACATATTCACTCCTAGGGAAGTCCATGTGTCCAGCCAGGACACAAAATAATGTGTTAAAAGCCTTCTGTCCATTGAGCGTTAATCTTTCACCCTATTAAAACACATGGACGTCAGTAACAGATTTGCACAGATTTCAGTAAGTGTGTTTTAGCACTGTGTCAGGGGCTTCAACAGCGATTTTCATGCAGGCAGCACTGTCTGTAGGAAATACTTTGATTTAAATAAACAGACAGTACAACATTGAAGAAAGATATCAGATCATTTGATTCATTAAAATATTGAATTCCACCAAGGCTGATAATTGTTAACCAACAATAATATAGACATGTTGTTGGTAAATATTCATTGCAACATTTTAATGAAATTTTAGAGGAATTTTAGAGGAAGTTGTGTAGCCTTAAAGCAATCACCTCTGGTATATAGAGTTAAACATTTTAACATTTAAAATGAAAGAAGTGCTACTTTGTTTGCTGTTGATGCATTAAGCAGTCATAATGATCTCATGTGGTGAACTTTGGGTTGAGGAGACCTTCCCAACTTTCCAAGTAGGACTTCCAAGTTGAGTTGTGTTGTCCTTGGTTTTTCCTAGTCAGTGCTCAGAAATTATATTATCATTGAGTTCTGGGGTAAATTGTAATATTTATTGTCTTGGTTGATGATTACTGACTAACAAATTGTATTGATTTGTGGAAGGCTAAGGTAAGATTTTTTCTATGAAATTTTGTTTGGTCTAGGCAGTATGGTCTTTGAGAACTAAACTAAATAATACTGTTACAATCATCCCCAGTTTCCCTTTTAACTGTTGACATAGCTGTATAATATCTGTCCATCCATCTATATCGCTTATCTCTTTCAGGATCGTGGGGAAACCTGGAGCCTATCACAGGGAGCATGGGGCACAAGGCGGGGTACACCCTGGACAGGGTGCCAATGCTGTATAATGTATTTGAAATAATTTTTTAAAATTTTCATTTTCCCCCTATCTTTTCAATTTCCCGGTCCTCTTCTCCCCATAAAACCTCAGCACACTCTTTTTGACTTTGAGGCACAGTCCTTGTTTTCAATGCCATTATATCACGCCATCTTCTGTTGCCCAAGCCATAGGTGCCTCAGGCATGTAATGCCTTTTAAGAGCCATCATTGAAAAATACAGGATCCATTGGTCTCCTTTGAGGCAAGCTGTTCTGGCATGGACGTAGGTTGGTAACAGCTTGCTGGTGTAAGGTGACATTTATGGGTATGCAAAGTAATGGGAAGGGAGCAAAGGGTAAGCAAGGGAATGCTTGTGGGAGCAGAGGTAGCTCCTCAAAGCCCTGCACCTTTTGACTTTGCTTGGAGTAAAACAGATGCTAACAGCCTTAGTTATGGTGATGGTGGCACAGCATGCTCTAAAACTGGCCTAATGGAGTGTGTGTGTGTGTGTGTGTGTGTGTGTGTGTGTGTGTGTGTGTGTGTGTGTGTGTGTGTGTGTACGTGTGGCAGTGGTTTTGGTGGGGGAAAATGATGGCGATTTTTTTTTTCCTGTAGTTTAGTGTCCTTTCTGGAAGCTGTCAGGGCAGGTTATTTTTAATAGGAAGCTGGTGTGGGGGAGCAGGATCATGAATGATAGCTATATACAGTAGCTCTTGCTTGTATCATAGTGGCAGAGAGGCGGAGAGCTGAAGTGCAAATTAGTTGGTCAGGGGAAAGAGGGAAAAACAGTGGAAGAAAAAGTGGGTAATGAAGAGCAAATTAATTGCCCGAGGGAGTCTGAAAACAACTCAAGGTGAGACCAGAATTGTTTTTACTTTGAGTAAGTCAAATTTGACTTTTCTTCTCAAAGACACCTAAAAAACACTACTGACCTTGCTAAATAGCTAAAATAGAGGGATGATGAATGGAAATTACAGACAGCTGGAAAGCATCTTACATTATTCACATTTTCACACGTGAAAAGGATGATGGCCCATAGATTTGACTTTTATTACTCAGAGGTGCTGCCATTCGAATATAAAGCTTAAAGAATATAGAAAAGCCAGGTTCATTAGCATGGGAGCATACTAGGAGCTAGTGTGATGCATTTAACGTTATTTATTCACTCATTCTCCAAAGTTACTGCTTTGTCCTGGCTATGGCCACAGTAGAGTAAAATACTAATTTGTTTGTAGTACCATCAGGAACAGGCAGAAGATCCAGTAATATTGGCACCTTTGGTAAATATAAGTAAAGAAGGCTGTGAAAATTTGTCTTTATTGTTTAACCTTTTCATCTAGTTGATTTTTTTTTTTTAAACACAGGTTTATCAAAAAAAAAAGATATTTGGCAAATATTGATGTGGAACAATTATTGGCACTCCTTTATTCAATACTTTGTGTTACCTCCCTTTGTCAAGATAACAGCTCTGAATCTTCTTTTAGAATGTCATGTCATTTGAAGAATACATGGCAAGGGTTCTGAGAATATTCCTCCATACAGAATCTCTCCAGATCCTTCAAAATTCGAGGACCATGCTGGTGTATTCTCCTCTTCAGTTCACCCCACAGGTTTTCAATGGGTTACAAGTTAGGGAACTGTGACGGCCATGGCAGGACATTGATTTTGTGGTCAGTAAACCAATCAATCAGGTTTTCATTCAATATCTGTTGATATTTGATCTAACAAAATGTCCAGATCCTCTTGCAGAAAAACAGCCCCAAAACGTTAAAGAGCCTCAACCATATTTAACCGTGGGCTTGAGGTACTTTTCCATATGGCTACCTCTCTGTGTGCCAAAACCACCTCCGGTGTTTATTGCCAAAAAGCTCTATTTTGGTTTCATCTGACCATAGAACCTGATCTTATTTGAAGTTCCGGTAGTGTCTGGCAAAGATTTTTGGATGAAAGTAGAGTCTTTTTTCTTTAAACTCTTCCAAACAACTTGTGGTGATGTAGGTGACCTTGGATTGTAGTTCTGGAGACTTTCTGATGCAACTAAGATCTGCATTTCTCCAGCCGTGATCCTTGGAAATATTTTGGCCACTCGAACCATCCTCTTCACAGTTCGTTGAGACGATATAGACACACATCCAATTCCAGGTTGATTCATAACATTTCCATTTGCTGGAACGTCTTAATTATTGCCCTGATGGTGAAAATGGGCATTTTCTTATAGCCACTTCCCATTTTGTGAAGCTCAACAACCTTTTGCCACACATCACAGCTATATTCCTTCGTCTTACCCATTGTTATGGATGACTTAGGGAATTTGGCCTATGTGTTATCTCATATTTATACATCTGTGAAAAAGAAATTCATGGTTGAACAATTTCCTGTTCCTAGTCACCCAGGTGTAGAAATGTTTTTTTTAAAAACATCAATGGGAATACACTTCAAATATATTTTTTCTCATATGAATTCAAAGGGGTCCCAATAATTGTGGCACACATATATTTACCATTTTTTTAAAAAAATATATACATATACAGAGAGGAAAAGAAGTATTTGATCCCCTGCTGATTTTGTACGTTTGCCCACTGACAAAGAAATGATCAGTCTATAATTTTAATGGTAGGTTTATTTGAACAGTGAGAGACAGAATGACAACAAAAAAATCCAGAAAAACACATGAGGGAAATAAGTATTTGACCCCCTCTCAATCAGACAGATTTCTGGCTCCCAGGTGTCTTTAAAGGGAGTGCTCCTAATCTCAGCTTGTTACCTGTATAAAAGACACCTGTCCACAGAAGCAATCAATCAATTTGATTCCAAACTCTCCACCATGGCCAAGACCGAATAGCTCACCAAGGAAGTCAGGGACAAGATTGTAGACCTACACAAGTCTGGAATGGGCTACAAGACCATTGCCAAGCAGCTTGGTGAGAAGGTGACAACAGTTGGTGCGATTATTCGCAAATGGAAGAAACACAAAAGAACTGTCAATCTCCCTCGGTCTGGGGCTCCATGCAAGATCTCACCTCGTGGAGTTGCAATGATCATGAGAACAGTGAGGAATCAGTCCAGAACTACACGGGAGGATCTTGTCAATGATCTCAAGGCAGCTGGGACCATAGTCACCAAGAAAACAATTGGTAACACACTACGCCGTGAAGGACTGAAATCTTGCAGCGCCCGCAAGGTCCCCCTGCTCAAGAAAGCACATATACATGCCTGTCTGAAGTTTGCCAATGAACATCTGAATGATTCAGAGGACAACTGGGTGAAAGTGTTGTGGTCTGTTGGCATCAACTCAACTCGCCGTGTTTGGAGGAGGAGGAATGCTACCTATGACCCCAAGAACACCATCCCCACCGTCAAACATGGAGGTGGAAACATTATGCTTTGGAGGTTCGAGTTGCCAAACATCAGCCTTGAAACCTTAATGACTTGGAGAAGATCTGCAAAGAGGAGTGGGACAAAATCCCTCCTGAGATGTGTGCAAACATGGTGGCCAACTACAAGAAACGTCTGAACTCTGTGATTGCCAACAAGCGTTTTGCCACCAAGTACTAAATCATGTTTTGCAGAGGGGTCAAATACATATTTCCCTCATTAAAATGCAAATTAATTCATAACATTTTTGACATGCATTATTCTGGATTTTTTGTTGTTATTCTGTCTCTCACTGTATTGTGTTTGCAATTGTTTTATATCCATGAAAGCAGAGTACTTTTGTGAAACTTTTAAAACAAAATATCAAAATGTTAAACAATAGCCAATTTTTCACAGCTTTCTTTGCTCATATTTACCAAGGGACAACAGGGGGAGATCAGGGGGGATAACATGTGGCGCAAAGCTGAGAGAAGGAGCTACGTCTTCAGCCAAGCCGGAAGGCAGAGTGATGTCCTCAGTGGAGTAGGAAGGCGGAGCGATGTCCGAAGAGAAGCAGGGAACTAACGCAGCCTGGTTGAAAGGATCCTTCTTGATATACACACTAAGGGAGTACATCACATTGAGCCATTCCCAGTTGGCTTTGATCAGGGATAATCTACCCACTTTCTCCCACCTCGGGTTTTCCCTTACAAAAAGGGCCTCTTTGACGCTGAAAAGATCTTCTGCATCCATTTATAAGGTCTTGCGTTCAGTCAGATTTTGCAGGGAGAGACAAATGCAAATGCAGAACTGAAGTGAACTATTTAATAATGTACAAAACAAGAGTGAGCATAACCTGATACCAATAGACAGATCAAAACAACTCAAGACAACTAGTGCAGGGCAGAGCATGACTATATATACACCAGTGCTAAGGAGCCAAAATGTGAATCAGGTGAAAACAAAACATGTGACTAGGTGCAGTGGCTGATGGGAATTGTAGTCTCTAGTCCTTCTCTAATAGTACAGGACAGGTACACTTAATTTATTGACATTGAATAAACATTTATCTCTGGACAGTTACAAGGTTATAATTTTAATATGCAATGTACAATGTTTTGAATACACGTGTAATAGCAATATTAATTTGTATTTATAACCATCCACAACCCTAACCACAATCATAATCCAACGCCTTATATGGTGCTGTCTGTTAGTTTGTTTGAATGTGGCAAAATCGGTCAGGCGAATTCTGTGATTTCACTTAAGGTTTTGCCGCTGCAGTGGATCTTGTTGGGGAGTGTCATTGCAAGTGTTAACCAGGCAAATACTAGCCTACAAATCTCAGGAGCCATCTCCAGGCATGTCACCTGGCTGCATTTTTTGTTTTATTTAATATTTAGATTTTTAACATATTTAGTTTACTGCCCTCCTAAGTTTTATAATAATAATAATAATAATAATAATAAACTTTATTTTATAAAGCACCTTTAAAGCAGCTTCTCAAAGCGCTGTACATAAAATCACAAATCACAGAAAAATAAAAGAACGAATACAAGTTTAAAAAAGTGTGTCTTTAGAAGAGCTTTAAAAATGCCAAAAGTCTGGGCTTCCCTAAAGAATCGAATACAAGTTTAAAAAAGTGTGTCTTTAGAAGAGCTTTAAAAATGCCAAAAGTCTGGGCTTCCCTGAGTTCAGGGGGAAGAGAGTTCCAAAGTGATGGAGTGTAGACAGAAAAAGCCCTGTCACCCATAGATTTAAGGTGGGTTAGTGGAACAGTTAATAGATTACCCTGTGAGGAGCACAGTTTGCGATGTGGGGTGTAAGGGATTAATAAGTCAGTTAATACCTACATGTTTGTTTAAACAGATTTGTCCAGGAGTAATTAAGTCACTTTTAAATATAGTAAATTCTTCCCTAACCACTGGCTATGTACCTAAATCTCTTAAATTAGCAGTTATTAAACCATTGATAAAAAAAAAAACGGACCTTGACCCATCTCAATTGTCCAGGTATAGACCAATATCAAATCACTCCTTCATCTCTAAGATTGTAGAAAAGGTTGTAGCAAAGCAGTTATGCTCATACTTGGATAGGAACAACATTCATGAAATGTATCAGTCAGGATTTAGACCTCATCATAGCACAGAGACAGCACTAGTTAAAGTAGTAAATGACCTTCTTCTGACCTCTGATCAGGGTTATGTCTCGCTGCTTGTGTTACTCGACCTTAGTGCAGCTTTTGATACTATCGATCACACTATTCTCTTTGATAGATTAGAAAATGTTGTTGGCATTAAGGGAACAGTCCTCTCCTGGCTCAGGTCTTATCTGACCGATCGTTATCAGTTCGTAGATGTAAATGGTGATTTCTCCATGCGTACTGAGGTTACTTTTGGAGTTCCACAGGGTTCTGTTTTAGGCCCACTGCTTTTCACTTTATATATGTTACCCCTAGGACAAATTATTCATAAACATGGAATTAGCTTCCACTGTTATGCTGATGATACACAGCTGTATGTGTCACCAAAGCCAGAGGACAGACAGAAGCTTAGTAAAGTTGAGGATTGTGTAAATGACATTAGACGTTGGCTGTTAACTAACTTCCTCCTACTTAATTCTGATAAAACAGAAATCCTAGTAATAGTAATTTTTATTAGGCCCACGTGTAGCTAGAAGTAATCTTCCTGACTACACAGTAACTCTGGATGGTCTTTCTGTTTCATCATGTACAGCAGTTAAAGACCTCGGAGTGATTATTGACTCCAGCCTATCATTTGATGCTCATGTAGATAATATTACTAGGATAGCTTTCTTTCATCTCAGAAATATTTCTAAGATAAGAAACATATTGTCACTACATGATGCAGAAATACTGGTTCATGCATTCGTCACCTCTAGATTAGAGTACTGTAATGCCTTACTGTCTGGATGTTCCAGTAGGAATATAAATAAACTCCAGTTAGTCCAGAATGCAGCTGCTAGAGTCCTTACTAAAACTAGAAGATACGACCACATCACCCCGATCTTATCCACACTGCATTGGCTCCCTGTAAAATCTGTTTTTTATTTCTGTAAAGCTGCTTTGAGACAATGACTATTGTAAAAAGCGCTATACAAATAAAATTGAATTGAATTGAATTGAAGTTAAGTATTGAGGAACCAATCCATGTAATGCCTTGTATGTCAACATCATGATCTTAAAATCGACACGGACCCTGACCAGGAGCCAGTGTAAGGACTTCAAAACAGGTGTAATATGGTCATATTTCCTGCTTCTCGTCAGGATCCGGGCGGCAGAGTTCTGAACATACTGCAATTTGTTTAGTGCAGTTTTAGAAACTCCAGCTAAAACGGCATTACAGTAATCCAACCGCGTGACAACAAATTAATTGATCAGTTTTTCAGCGACAGATAAGTTTAGCATTGGTCGTAATCTGGCTATATTTCTGACGTGAAAAAAGGAAGCCTTTACAGTGATCTGAACAAAAAAAATCAAAAGTGAGGCTAGTGTCAAAAATTACACCAAGTTTCCTCATCTTACTTTGGGTCTCTAGAACAGAGCCATCAACAAACAAAGACAGTGTAGCCGCTTTGCGAATTTGGTAACGGGAACCTATAAGCATGACCACAGTTTTCCTGCTGTTCAGGCACAGAAAGTTATTATTCATCCATGTTTTTATCTCAGAAATACAGTCAGAAAGATAACAAACATCAATGCTTTCACCAGATCTTGAGTGAATTTAGATTTGGGTATCGTCAGCATAAAAGTGATAATGGAGGCCAAGCGATCGCAGCAGATGCCCAAGTGGAGATAGATAAATATTGAAGAGTAGAGGGCCTACAACTGAACCCTGAGGAACACCAGTGAGCACCGAGCAAGTGTCAGACCTAAAGCCACACAGAAATAAACTGGGAACGGTCAGTAAAATAGGATTTAAACCAGTTTAAAACTATCCCGGACACACCGAAAACACTTTCAAGGTGGGTAAGTAAAAGACCATGATCCACAGTATCGAAGGTGGCTTTAAGGTGAAGAAGAATAAGAAGAGAGGTAGCTCCAGAATCAGAGGCCATGAACAAGTCATTGGTAACTTTGACCAATGCCGTTTCAGTGCTGTGAAATTTACGAAAACCTGACTGAAGGGGTTCAAAGAGGTTATTGGTTGTCAGATGAGTACAGAGTTGAGAGGCAACAACACGTTCAAGTATTTTTGCCAAAAATGGAGGATTTGAGATGGGGCGAAAATTGTTAAAATCATCCACAGAAACATTTTCTCTCTTTGGGACAGGTGTAACAGCAGCTGTCTTAAGTACTGCTGGAACGACCCCAGTCTCCAGTTATTCATTTATAATGCTGAGGGTAGTAGGGAACCACACAGTGAAGCACGATTTAAACAGATTCGTAGGAATTGGATCCAGCAGGCAAGTGGTAGATTTCATGCTGGATACCTCCATTGTAAGAGCCTCAGAATCAAGCAGTGAGAAATGAGTAAAAGAAACACCAGTGAACCCAGATGGACGAAGGAGTGGAGTGGCACAGTCAGGGTTAACAGAAATTTATTTCCGAACATTGACAATCTTAGAATTAAAAAACTGTAGAAAGGAATCACAGAGCTGCTGAGAAACAGGCAAAGTGGTAACAGCATTAACTTGAAACAATCTGTTCATGATTTGGAACAAGTGTCTTGGATTATTTTGATTATTTACAATAGCGTGAGAGAAGTAAGAGGATCTTTCAGTCTCCAGTAGTGCACGATAATCCCTCAGAAGATCCTTCCACGCTTGATAGTAGACACTCAGTCCGGTAAGGCGCCATTTTCGCTCCATTTTCCGACATACAGCCTTTCTAGAGCACAGATTGTCATTATACCAGGGAGCAGAGTGGGCGAATGTGACCTTACGTGACCTTAGAGGAGCAAAAGTGTCAAGATTAGCAGCAAGAGTGGAATTTAGCTGCAGATCTTTCTCATCCAGTGATGAGGGATGAAGATCACTTAGGATGGAAACCACAGAATTGGAGAAAGCTGTCTGTTTGATGGACTTCCACTTCTGGAAGGTTACTGTTCGGATGGGAGGCTCACTTGAATGAAACAGTCCGAGGTTAAAAAAGACAGCTGAATGATCAGACAGTCCGATGTCAGTAGATGAAAATTCAGATACAATTGAACCATTAGCAATCACAAGATCCAGCGTATGACCAGCGTATGACCGCGTATGACTGTATCGTATTATAAGTCGGGTCAGTTACAAACTGTGTGAAGTTAAAACACTAAATTAGTGACAGAAATTTCTTAGCCATCACAGAGTCA
This sequence comes from Ameiurus melas, assembly GCA_012411365.1. Lineage (NCBI taxonomy): Eukaryota > Metazoa > Chordata > Actinopteri > Siluriformes > Ictaluridae > Ameiurus > Ameiurus melas. Next base: position 4,973,435 of record CM022761.1, read on the forward strand.
CTACAGTCCACATGATTGTTGAAATCTCCCACAATTAGAATTCTGTCAAACTTCATGCTCAACATAGATAGGAAGCCCGCAAAATCAGACATAAAAGCTGCATGTGCCTTAGCCTTAGGTGGTTTATAGACTGTAGCGATAATGGCGGATACAGGTGCGGAGATACTCAAGACCAAGCATTCAAATGCTAAAACTGGGAAACAGACACAGAGCTTGTGTTGAACTTCAGGTTGTAAACCACAATAATCCCTCTGTCTCTGCCAGATAACCTCGGGAGATCTAAAACTCCAAAGCCCGCTGAAGTGATCTGGTTAAACAGGAGCCGATCAATTTTATGTTTATGCGTTTGTACTAGGCGTTAGGACAGCTCTGAGCGAGATACATTTCCAGTGAACCGAATTATTTCTGATCAAACCAGTATGAGCAGTTTGGCATATTTACAAATATGTGCACCACACACATGGGGCAAGTGGGTGTGCAAGCCCCGGAGAGCACCTGCGCTACAGCGCAGGCTGGCAGTGCACATCGAGCGAACCAAAAACACCAGCGTGGAGGAGGCATACATGCGACTTGGGGGGGCGAGCGCCCAAACTATGCTGCCACCACAGTACAGTGGGATGGTGTTGAGGTGATGGCTGGTTTTACGCCAAACATATCGTTTGCACTGTGGGCAAAAGTTCGATTTTGTTTATCTGACAGAGCACCTTCTTCCACATGTTTGGGTGTCTCCCAGGTGGCTTGTGGCAAACTTTAACGAGACTTTTTGGATATCTTTGAGAAAGGCTTTCTTCTGCCACCTTCCATAAAGATTTTGCAGTGTACACGTGTTGTCCTAAATTCCACTCAGCTGTAGTCTCAGTATCCCCCTCTCGAGTTCGCTGGCGAGAGAGGGGGCCAGGTTGAGAGTGGTGTACCCATGTCTAATGCCCTGAGTTAAACGTTCCCCCTTTAACCCCACAACGTCGACCCTTGTGTCTTTCGCTGCCACAGCCCTGAGCTATACAACATGCATTTATACAGCTACACACAGGTTCTAAAGAGACCACTTTTCAGTTTTTTATTTGCTAAAAAGTTTAAAATATCCAATAGATTTCGTTCCACTTCACAATTGTGTCCCACTTGTTGGTGATTCTGCACAAAAAATTAAATTTTTATATCTTTATGTTTGAAGCCTGAAATGTGGCAAAAGGTTGAAAAGTTCAAGGGGGCCGAATACTTTCGCAAGGCACTGTAGATGTTAGGAGAGGACGAGACAGCAAGCAAGACTGTGCCTCAAACCCCGATGGATATATTGTTTAGGTCCAGGTCTCGACAGAGATTGTAAGAGTCTTTGGCTAGGCAATAACAGTTCTGTTTTAGATTCAAAAGCTGATGTGTAGTGTACCTTAACGCCATGGTCGGTGAGTGCACACTTGCAAGGCCAGAGCAAATGAAACTCCGGAGCGCACTGCGAGCACAAAGTCGTACAATCCACACACACAATCCACACACACAGCCGAGCTGAGGCGTTGATTCAGAGTTACACGCTGCATGTTATTCCAGTGGAGCTCAGAAATAAAAACAGAAATAAAAACTACAGACCAAAATAAATAAAATGGCACCACCACATCGCAATCGCAACGGCACTAAAGACAATGTTACATAAAAACCTCGCAGTAATTAAAAAATAAATAAATATGGTTTAAAATAACAACGAAAACAAACCAAATGGTAACAGGAGTGGCAGCAAAACACGCCAGCGTACCCTTTCGGATAACGGAGACTTATAGTCTTGTGGTATACTACACTTGTAAAAGAGATATTGTATTTATCAGAGAAACATGCAATTTTATTTAACTCTATTTCTGCGTCCAAAAGCGCATACTGTGACAGTACATACTGATTTCAATGCAGTTTTTCTGAGCTCGTCCACACCAGTCCTGTTGAATTATGGGATTTTTGATTCGCGTAATATCCATCGGTTGCATACTGCAAAACCTTGCAGATGTAGTACGCCATCTGGGTATTTCTTGCCTACTATTTCAAATTTTGCCTATTTTCTCGCCTATTGAGAATTCGGACATACTACCCCTCTGGTGTATTGCTTTTTGCCTACTGTGTAGTAGGGTAGTATGTGATTTTGTATGCAGTCCATCTCTTTATTATCTTCTTCTTCTCCTCGCCCCTTGCGTGCAATCACAATACCGTATCCCACAGCAGCCTCAGGCTGTTTCTCATTGCAACAACATTACACAACAAGGCTGTATTGAGTTGTTTCACTGATAGAAGTGCTAAAATAAAGTCTCATTTAATTTATTTTATATTTAGGTTTTTGTTTAATTTAAGTCTATAAAGTTAAATATTATATTATATTATCCATCCATCCTCCATCCATCTTCAACCGCTTATTCCTGCTTCAGGGTCACGGGGAACCTGGAGCCTATCCCAGGAAGCATCGGGCACAAGGCGGGGTACACCCTGGACAGGGTGCCAGTCCATCGCAGGGCACAATCACATACATACTCACACACCCATTCATACACTACAGACAATTTACCAAGCTGCCAATCAACCTACCATGCATGTCTTTGGACTGGGGAGGAAACCGGAGTACCGGAGGAAACCCCCCGCAAACACAGGAGATATACATGCAAACTCCGCACACAATGGCACGTAAAATCGAACCCCGGACCCTGGAGGTGTGAGGCGAACGTGCTAACCACTAGGCCACCATGCGCCCTTATATTATATTATATTATATTATATTATATTATATTATATTATATTATATTATATTATATTATATTATATTATATTATATTATATTATATTATATTATATTATATAGTGATATAAATTTCACAGAACCCTGGCCTGTGGACCACTTCAAAAAGCACATAACCATAACCATCTATAACCGACAAACAGGACACTCCACTTAATGTTACTAATATAAAAGTAGCATAACCCTAATATGATTAATTAGCTAATACGAGTAAAACAAAATACTGGCCACATATTTTCCCTCACTAGTTTGCATTTATTGAATACCTATCGTGCTCCTTTCCATTCAGCTACTCATAATAAAACACATTAACAAAACATGAATGATAGACAACTAGAATTCAAATCAATATGAATTTTCTTTCCCAATGATATGTAGCGACATAGTTAGCACATTCACCTGAAATCTTCAGGGTTGGGGGTTCAATTCTCGCTGCTGCCCTGTGTGTGTAGATTTTGCATGTTCTCCCCGTGCTGCAGGGGTTTCCTCGCGGTACTCCGGTTTCCTCCTCCAGTCCAAAGACATGCATGTAAAGCTGATTGGCATGTGTATAGTGTCTATAATGTATGAATGGGTGTGTGAATGTGTATGGATTGGCACCCTGTCCTGGATAAGCTCCAGGTTCCCCACGACCCTGAAGGATAAGCAGTATAGAAAATGGATGGATGGATGGATGAATGTAGCATCACACTGAACACTGTCAGTTGCCATTAAGAACTGAGGCTTGCACTCGATTGGCTTGTGAGGAAAAGCTCAGGCACGCAGCAGCTCGCTCCTCTTTAACAGGAGTTGAAAAACTCTAAAATAAAAAGAACAGTTACTGATAAATAAGCAGTTTGGGGTCACTGCTGTAATGCAGGAATGTTTGGAATTTCAACTCTGACTATATCAGAGTTGAGAGCTTTCTAACAGCCTTTACCTCACCAGTCTCTCTTTACAATCTCAAAATATTAAACTTGTCATGTTACTGATAAACCAAAAAGCTCTTTATCCTGAAATCTTTCCTCTGTGAGAAAAGAGAACAGAACAGCTTCATCTTTGACTGTTATAAAGCACTGACATGGTGACTTCTTCCAGAAAAGCTAAATAAACATTTCCTCACACAAAGTTTTACCATATCAAAAATGACATGTTTTTAAATCCAGTTGTGTGGAGTGTCTACCATACAAGCCCTTGAGTAAGTTGTTACTATAGAAACAATAACATATTAGGATGAGCCTATTAATATAAATCTGTGCTGTGCCTTAAAGACTGAACTACAGAGATGTGCTATTATACAAGATTACAGTATTCTCATCTGAAATGAGATTACTGTATGACAGTAATCTGTATCTGTATACTGTAACAGTGCTGTATTATAATGATAATTGTTTTGCCATTGGTTGTTGAACATCCCATTACAAAACCATGGGCATTACTATGTTGTTGGCTAACCTCACAACCTTGGAATGTGGCTGTTTGGATTTTTGCCCATTCAGCCTCAAGAGCATTAGTGAGGTCAGGCACTGATGTCAGCGAGATGACCTGGTGCACAGTCAGCAGTCCAGTTCATCCCAGAAGTGTACAGTTCACTTGAGATCAGGGTTCTGTGCAGGCCACTCGAGTTTTTCCACATCAACCTCAGAACACCATATTTTTGTGGACCTCGCTTTGTGCAAAGGGGCATTGTCATTCTGAAACATGCTTGGGCTCCTTAGTTCCACTGAAGGGAATTGTTGATGCTACAGCATTCAAAGACATTCTAGACAATTTTGAGCTTCCAACTTTATGGCAACAGTTTGTGGAATCTCCATATATGGGTGTGAGGTAAGGCTTCCTGCTGATGACTCTTCCTTGCATATCATGTTTGTGCGAGTAATGCTGTACAATAGAACAGTGAACCACTGCTCCTGTGTCAGGTTAACCTTCTAGCGAGTCCTTCGTGTCATATGGGGGTTTTGTTTCTTTGTAATCTGAAAGTTTTCTTTGTCTTTCAGATCTTTTCTTTGTCTTTCAGATCCTTGACTTCCACAGTTCCCCTTAACTGCAGTTTCTTAATGACCTTTCAGACAGTGGAAATTGTGAGCTGGAAGCACATAGATATCTTTGATATTAATTAGATTAATTTTCAGATCCTCAGTCAGCTGCTTAGAGGAGCTCATGGTAGTTGAGTGTTAGTTTGAAGTCTGAAAATGTATTAAGCTCTAGGTTTGAGTCCTAAAAAGTCAATAAAGGCCTTCACTTTACAACCGGAAGGCTGTCCAAACTTTTACTATACACAAACTAAATACACAAAACACAAACAATAATAAATATTTTAATTTTTTCTATTAAAAAAATATAAAGTAACTTTGCAACAACATTCACAGTAAAATGTTTATAATAAGTTGCTGCAGAAATTGTGTTTACTTATTTCACTTATTTGTACTGTACTTTGGTGGGGGTTCCAGAATTTTTTGCATACGACTGTAAATCGGCAGGATGTTGCATAATGCATCAGTAGTGTCATGAAAGAGGACGTTAGATACTAAGACTTACATTTACTATAATAGTCTACAAATTCAAAAGTTAAATACTATCCGAGTGGTGAGTGCCAAAGCAATGGGGAAATATAAAGAACCTAAACATCGGAAAAGATACACAGACTTGGTACTGCATACAATGGCAAGATCTCACAATGTGAGTTAATGAGGCACAGGTGCACTAATTAGCTGGGTAGGGGGTTTAGTAGTCCAGTGAAGTGGAGCACTGCCCCATCCAGGATTAAGAAGGGACTGGAGTGTGACAAGTGGTACATACAATAATTCTAGCTTTTTTATCCCCCTTTTTTTCTTTTTTTCTTTTTCAATTTGATAAACTGATTATTTAATTAATTTAATTTAAATTTTATTTACGACCTGTACGTTATACAATTAAATTAATTCATCTTGAATGTCACAGAAACATTCATGCTTGTATTATTTTTAATTAGCTTTATTTAATATTTACCATTGTTTATATCTCAGTGCTTTGAGGATGTTTGTCAGAAGCAAATACAACCTATAGCAAATATCTTAAATTTGATATTTCCCTTAATACCATTTTCAGCAGAAAAAGTGGTATGCCTCAGAAACACAGTAGTAACTACTCAGCCTACTGCTGCCATCAGACAAAAGATGAGCCTGAAATTCTTGTAGATGGCCTTGTTTTTGCTTGACAGGGGTTGACAGTACAGTAGCGTCTCATTACCATGGTAATATAGGGTTTGAGGTAATTACCTAGCACTGATGAATAGGCAACATATCAAAGCATACTTTCCTATGGCCTCTCCCTGACAAGGTGGAACACTTGCCATGCATCCCTTTTGTGATCAGCAGCTAACTGGCTACAACACCTTAATGTGCAGGTTAGTATGAATCCTGTTATTTAAGAGCAGCAGATCCATTCTTTCAATCTAGTCAATTATCTCTGTTCACAAGTCCCCGCTGAGCAGCAGTGAGAGAGGTCTTTGGTTAACTCCACATCACCGCCATTTACATGCTTGTTTTTTGGGGGTTTTTTTTCAAACACTATGACAGAAAGGAGTACACGGGTGCTGCTGCAAAACATTGTTTATGGTTGTCTCTTTCTGAGGCTGATGATTTAATTTATAGCTGTCATACTTAGATTTGAAAAAGGCGGACTGAAACTTGGACTCAGTGTGAGTTGTATGTGAGTAAGAGTAAAAAAAAACTTGTAAGGTCTGGCATTAAAAAAACAGGAAGCAGTCCTATGAAAAAGCATGAATAGAATAATTGAAAGATATATGAAGTTGGAATGACACCAATCAAAATGGATTGTTAATTACACTGGGGCAGTTTATGAAATGTAAAGGTTATTTATTAATATGACCTTTTCAGAGTAGTACTAGTTTCAAGAAATAGAATAGTTATCATTTTTTTCAGTAGTTGAATATTTAAATTGCAATTGCCTATTTAAAAATACCCCAAGCACTGTGAGAAATTAAAAAATATGTTGTATGGAAGTGTGTCATGATGTTTAAAAAGCATCGATTCAATGTCTTTTAATATTGAAATAGCAAGGTGGTGGAGTAAAAACACAATATGTCTAAATTCATTTACATTTATGAAATTTGCTAGGCGCTCTTATCCAGAGTGACTTGCAGAAGTGCATAAAGAGCTGTTTACTTGGAAAACATGTTTTTATGATGGTGTAGGTAGGCCAAACTTAGTTTGCCAACAAACTAAGGTATTGCCAGCAATAGGAATCAGTGCAGAAATATAGGTATATTAATACACAGACTACAAGTGTTCTTTTTTTGTCTGGGTGATGGAGGTTTCAAGGCAGCCTTCTCAATCATCACTGCTCTTATGTGTAGCTTTGCTGGCAGCATTCAGTAGGATGCTAATGGTACCATATCCCCATACAGAATATACCTTTGCTACTAATCCTAATACCTTTAGGGAAAACCACATCAAATTGCCACAACACATAGATTTTTGCTGGAAGAGGGAACAATATTACATGCCATTTGTGCTTGAAAGTTCCTTACATGGATAACCCCAATTTGTCTGGACTGACCTTCTTTCTCCACACAGTAATGTTTTAGTATATCAGTCCCCACCCCCACACACAGCCTCTCTCTCTCTCTCTCTCTCTCTCTCTCTCTCTCTCTCTCCTCTTCCTCTTCACAGGCTGAGACTGTGCTTATCCACACAATTGAACTATCTTGAGAAAGTATTGACAGCTTTAATGACATCCCATTTTGGAGTCCTTTAAATCCATTAGTGCCAATTGTCTTACTTGAGTTTCCATCTATATTATTACCACATTCTTGCAGACAGAAATAATGATAATAACATCACAATTAAGATTGTATCAGTTTTCAGCGTACCATAAATGGGAAGGTTTGCATGTCTTACACATCCCATCCTCAAGAACAGATTTGAATAGCTAGGTGCTTATACAATATGGATATTTTTGGGAAAATAAATAAATAATTATAAATATATATATATATATATATATATATATATATATATATATATATATATATATTTACAATAGGTCAATATGGATATACAATATAGATTTTTTTTTTAAGATTTTTTTTATATAAAACCTGTGGTTTGTTTGCAATTGTTTGATATCCATGAGAGCTGAGTATGTGTGTGATTTTTTTTTTAAACAAAATATCAAAGATTAAAAAATAAAGAAAATCTTTCACAGCCTTCTTTTTTCACATTTACCAAAGGAGCCAATATTAGTGGAAGTCATTGTATGTCATTTTCTATTGTCAGACAAAGTAAACAAGCCCATTTACACACACAACTTATTTTGTCAGGCTAATAAAATCTTATTGTGTATTAAGTAACTATAGTTTTTAATAATTTGACTGCCATATACTCACAATTTACAGAATACAATATCATTATGTTAATATATTATTACATTTACTTACTCATAGTGACAAAGCACCGAATTGAAGCTTTGCTTTTAATGAATGATAGTTGTGAGAGTCATGACCACTCAGGATGATGTGAAAAGCATGACCTGCGCAATAAATACAATAAAATTACAACTCCATGTCCGTGGGATTGTGCTGTATCATGAGCACAAAGATGAGATTTATATGGAGTTGGAATGAAATAAGATCATGCTCCCAGAACTAATAGTAGATATCACCATGTGTCACACATGTAGTCTAAGGCTATCCCCAATTTTTATGTGACACAGGCTCCTGTATGTGAACACCTGACCATCACACCCATATGTGCTCCTTCCCTGAACGGCTGTCACAAAGTTTGAAGCACACAATTATCTAGAATGTCTTTGTATGCAGTTGGATTAAGACTTCCCCTTCACTGGAACTAAGGAGACAAAACCTGTTCCAGTATGACAATGCCCCATGTGTAAAAAGCGAGTTATCGCCTCACTAATGCTCTTGTGGTTGAATGGGCAAATCTCCAGAGCCACACTCCAAAATATAGAGGAAAGCCTTCCCAGAAGAGTCCGATTTCCGTCGGGCTGCGGGGGTTTCCTCCGGGTACTCCGGTTTCCTACTCCCCCAGTCCGATGGACTGGCACCCTGGACTGGCACCCTTGTGCCCGATGCCTCCTGGGATAGGCTCCAGGTTCCCCGTGACCCTGAATATGGAATAATAAGCGGTTGAAGATGGATGGATGGATGTATTCATGGTAGTGTTTATGACCACAGTTCTGCACTGGAGAACAATACATGCTAAGAGAGTTTCATATAGCCTTGGAGACCTATTTTACTAATAACAGAAAGAACATTTCTGAACATTTACATTTCATTTCATTATTTTTTTTGTACTGAACTTGTTACACTAAAAAGTGTTCATTTTCCCCCAACAACACATGTACCAGATTAAATATTCTTTATGGAACTATTATTTAGTTATCTATACATGGGAAATGGGAAATATGAAAGATTATTATTATTATATCTGTTTAATAGATAAAGTGGACATAATGAACTCGATTTTACTGTGATTTTATAAAATTTTTTAGCATTTTATTTCCTACACTTCAGTGTAGGATAGTGTGAACTACCCTGAGATTCAAGTTCAATGTCAATTGGGTGGAATTGGTATAAAGTTTGGTTCAAACTATCAACCACTGCTGAATATGTGTGTTTTCCCTGTTTTATCTGTTTCATCTGTCTAGATCAATCATTATCAAGATTGGACTAGACACCTGAGTTCCAGTGAAGTGAAATCTTAATGCTATAGCATACAAAGACATTCTTGACAATTGTGTTCTTCCAACTTTGTGACAACAGTCTGGGGAAGGTCTTCATAAGGGTTTGGTGGTCAGGTGCATGAACACTGTTGGCCATATTGTATAAATCCAAATCCCTATTTATTTGGGGAATGTTCTCAGTGTTCTGAATCATGCTGTGTAGATGCTTACGCTGACTTTCTGGAAGGCATTCAGATTATTAAAATGACCTGCATTTGGTTGACTTAAGGTTTAGTGACTTAAGGTTTAATGTACTAGAGAGGCCTTGGCATGGGTCCATAGAATGGGCAGGCTGGTCCATGAAGAACATGAATAGTACTGAACTCTTCAAGTTCATTCATGCTCTTTGTGGGAGCCTTAACCAGTCTACCTAAATGTCTGCATGGGCCTTGTAGGCTGGCTGCCTTCATCAAAATAATTCAGAAGGGGATTTTACACAGGGACCCAGAACTGTCTTCTGAGGAGAGCGACTAATTCCTTCATTGATTCTGTTCCCTGAATCACCAGGCTTTCAGTCCATATTCAAGATCTGCCGGTAAGCCAGGATAGCAAAAACCTCACACTCTCTCTCTCACACATTAGGGTCCACCAGACAATGATAATATAGTTCATAAAAAATAAATCCATCAGAGGAAAACTCAAGGTCATTCCGTAGTGCAGGAATGGGGATTGATGGGAAATGCATCAAGGTTGTCTAATTTTTGTAAATATAGCAGAGATCTGTTTTGTTTTTTTGTGTTTTTAGACAAGCTCTTGCCTTTAATCCCTCCCCCCACCAAAAATAAATAAATCAAGGGATAGAAAATGCTTTGTTTCTGCCACCAAGTACAATAACCTATAACATAAAAGCAAGAAATAATTTAAAATAAACAAATAAAATCAAGAGTAATATGATGAAATGCATTTCAGAATATGGCATTTATATCAAATAAACTAAATCTATTAGGAGGACAGTGCATGTGAAAGTATTCACAGCGCTTCACTGTTTCTACATTTTGTTATGTTACAGCCTTTTTCCAAAATGGATCAAATTAATAATTTTCCTCAAAATTCTACAAACTATACGTCATAATGACAACATGAAAGAAGTTTGTTTGAAATCTTTGCAAATTTATAAAAAATAAAATGTACATAAGTATTCACAGCCTTTGCTCAATACTTTGTTGAAGCACCTTTGGCACCAATTACAGCCTCAGGTCTTTTTGAGAATAATGCTACAAGCTTGGCAGACCTATTTTTGGGCAGTTTTTCTCAAGCTGCAAGAAACACAGTAGAAACACGTTCCAATATTTTTGATCACTTTCGAACAAAAGGTGCCATGTTTAAGCTGTTTAACACATCTAGATGTAAATATGAGGAATTTTTATTTTACCATAGGTGACATCATTTCTAAAGCATTTTGTATTACTGACCAAATCAGAAAGCATTTGCTTTCAGTTATCTCTTTATTATTATTATTATTATTATTATTATTATTATTATTATTATTATTATTAAGAGCTTAATGCAAATACTTTCAGCATTGTTCAGTAATGCAAAACATTTTAGAAATTATGTCACCTATGATAAAATAAAATTTTGTAAAAAACTTTGAGAAAAATGATCAATATATAACAATAATATATATATATTAAAAATAATATATTATAACAAATAACTAAAACATTCTAATGTTCAAGAAGGGGGGAAATCTTGTTTTTTAGCTTGGGTTCTGTCTTACTCCTTATTTGTAATGTTATTTGTTTAACCTAGATCAAAATTGATCTTAACACAACTACAGTTGCAATCAAAATTATTCAACCCCCATTGCAAATCAGGTTTATTGTAAAAATGTACAGACTTTCAGCTGTTTGCAATGATCAAATCAAACAAAAACTATCTAAATAATTCAACACAACGAATGCTTTAACTGGTTTCCCCAAATTCATCTGAACATGCAACTTATAATCAATTTTCAAGATCAAAATTATTCAACCCCTTGAATAGAATCCCTCACAACAGCACAAATATGTAAAATAATTGTTGTCTCAAGCACACCTGATGCAACTAATCAAGGGCTTCATTAGTTCCACCAGGTGTGATTGAGCTGGAACACATGAAATACTTGAACTGGTTAGGGGTAGAAAATATATGAAATACTTGGACGGGGCAGAAAAAGGTAGCAATTATTGGCTGCAACCAGATTTCTGAGAAGGAAAGTTGTGAAAAGCCCGCGAGTGACTGCAAAAGACCTGCAGCAAGATTTGGTGGCAACAGGAACTGAGGATTCAATGAGTACAGTAAGGCGCATACTAAACGCCGAAGGTTTCCATGCCAGAACTCCAAGATGTACCACTTATGACCCAAAAACACAAGAAAAGTCACCTAAAAAGTTTTGGGATTTTGTTCTGTGGCGCGATGAAACAAAACGTCATGCTCTCTGTGAAGAAGCTGAAACTTGGGCATCCAGCAGGACAATGCTCCCAAGCATACCTCAAATTCCACCAAGACTTGGTTGCAGAAGAAGTCCTGGAAGATTTTACAGGGCCTTCACGGTCACCTGATTTGAACCTTATAGAAAATCTCTGGTGGGATTTGACAAAGGCAGTTGCAGCACACAATTATAAGAATATTACTGAACTGGAGGCCATTGCTCATAAGGAATGGGTTAAGATTCCTCAGGAATGCAGCCAAAAGCTGGTGTCTGGTTATGCATCTTGTTAGCAGCAGGCCATAACAGCAAACGGTGCTCTACTAAGTACTAAAGATACTTGCCATTAAGGGGTTGAATAATTTTGAAACTGGAGAAGTCGTTATAAGTTGCATTTTCAGATGAATTTGGGGAAACCACTTGATTGTGTTGAACTATTTCAATTGCTTTTGTTTGATGTGTTCATTGCAAACAGCTCAAAAGTCTGTAAATTTTGACAATAAACCTGAATAATTTTAATTGCAACTGTATTTACCGGGCATTTTCACTCTGTCTAATTGATAAACATACAATTTTCTGTATGCACCCACAGTACCTGCTAGTGAATGTATGACATTTGCTAAAATGCTGCTTTCTTTGTGTACATGTAAGCAGTTGATACCCTCGGCAGGAACCTTATCAGTCTTCAGGTGAAAAGTATATGTCACACATAAATGACAAAGGTCAAAGGACAACACAGTGACTAATATTGTGAAAAACCTCCAACCTTTTGTCATCTATGGGTAAAAATAAAAATAATAAAGTCTGGCATTATGCAGAGACTAAAAAAGTCATGCGTCACAATTAAAGAATATATATATATATATATATATATATATATATATATATATATATATATATATATATATATATATATATATATATATATATATATATATGTATTATATAAGAAAACTAGTTCAGGCAAAGCAAGAATGATCTCTCCAGCAAAATTGACAAATTGCCAAGTGCACATTAAATCAACCATATAGTAAGGGATGTTACCTGTGTGTTTGTCAGCGAGAGCAAAAAAATAAAAAAAGATTTAAAAAGCAAGACTGAAAAAGCTCACTCTACTGCAACAGTCAAAGACCATCAAATCTATTCCCAAATAAAAAGAAACATAAAATATGAACGTGCCAGAGCAGAATCAGTAAAGCTTTTCTCTACCCTCTCTAAATAAATTTTGAACAACAGATCTGAATCTTGCATGATGAAGACATTATGTGTCATAATAATTAGGAACACAGACAAAAGAACAACTAATCAGCATGCAAATGTATGCAGACCCCAGTGTTTCAGATGAGACAGATTTTCTACCTTTTCCTTTTTTTTTTTTTTTTTTTTTGCTCAATTCATCTTCATTGCTAATCATTTGAGGGCTGCCAAATGTTCACTGACACTAATGTATTACAGGTCAAGAGAGGCAGGTCTTCACCTATTACCCCCAAAACAATGTGCTTCCATCCCATTCCCACTTCAGGCTTTGCGGCAATTACTGCCAGATGCAATCACAAGCCTTGAATAGGAGCAACTGGGGCTTGTTTGTGGTTTGGATTCATTAAAAAGGAGGGTGAAGAAAGGAATAAATTACTTAATTGTACTGTGGAAAAAAAGCCAGCCAAGAGATGGGCAGTATATGGCCCACTGCTTGATTAGAAGGCTAGTGCACTCTTGGAATGGAATATTGGGATAGCTAAGTATGGCCCATATACAAGATTTTTGGGTGTCCTCCAAAACAGATGGCTCCACATACCATCCACTCTGTCAAACGGCTGGCCATTTTTATTCATCTGGGCTTTGGTACAAAGTTCACAAAGAGGACTAGTGGGACAATGAAAAAAAAAAAAAATAAAATTTAAGTATAGTGTGCGTTTATAAGAGAAAAAAAAAAAAAAAAAATTGTTTAAAATTCTCCCCACAAAAAAAAAAAAAAACAAAAAAAGATAGAGTGCACAGTAGAGATTGGTACAGGGTTGAATTATACATGCGTAGTGATGAGTTAATACAGAAATTATCACATCAGTATTCAGATCTAAGATGGAACTTTAGACTTAAAGTTCGGAGTTGTGCGGAGTTTGCCGTAAAGAGATGCGTGTTTCAGATATACTCAGTGTTGACCTTGAACATAATCCTCTCTGCTACACTGTGTAGCAGATCCAGCACCGGCTACACTATGTATGCAATTCACATTAGTCTTTGTTTATATTTTCCTTGGTGTTGGCTAGTATATTGGGTTCAGTATTGAAGTGGCATTAGGTTGTTTTTGATAGATTTAGCAACCCTGTTACTAGTGAAACATGATCAGAGGTGGTCATTGAAGACACACTCATGAGACATAAAAAAAAATGATCATGGGTGAACAGCTATACCTCTTGGCTCTCCACCTTTGACTGTATCACCCCTGTCAGCTGTTAATACCAGGGCCTGGGAATTGCAGATGTGGTCCCAAGTATGATCACAGCAGGAGGGATAATCAATGCAATTTATTAAGATCTCTGTTTTAAAAAATGAAAGCACATAAGCAGCACTCAAGGCCCATAATGATGGTTGGGGATGTGAGAAAGCTCTTGGAAAGAGAATAATGGGCATAACAACAGAGTCCTTCATGGAAGAAAGGAAATGAGGGGGTATTATAAAATCAACAGACTGCAGCGCACTAAGATAGACAGCCTGGTGTACACAAAGTACCAGCATATTTGAAGAATGCATGTATTTACAGTACTTGTGCACTCATTGTTAGCATTTCCCCTATTCCTCCACCCTTATAATTTTCTCCATGTCTCCCTTCACCCTTCTACCTCCCCACCACACACCCCAACCTTAATGGCACTTGTCTGCCACTCTTCATAAACAGACGAAGACAGTCAGAATAAGCAAATCATGCGAATGTCTCCACCGTATAGAAAGCTTTCATGGGAATTATGGCTTTGGTGTTGGTTGGGGTGAGAAGGAATGGGTGCCACAGTCAGGGGAAGATGGGTAGACGCCAACGATGGGAGTAAAAGAAGTGGATTAAAAGAAGGGAGTAAAAGAGTAAAATGATTTGGGGTAAAAGAGGGTTCAGTGTAGGGTGATGAAGGGAGTATAGTGGCAGGAGATGGCGAAAGGCATGACATGAACTTATGAATGTGCTTTTGGACAGACTCATCAAGGGTTCAGTGCATAAAATTAAAAGGCTATGGATTACAAATTTACAGTTAGATATTAGAAATTTTTTGCCAACTATTATTATTTTTTTCAAAAAGAACAATTTTCCACAAATATTAATGCACTTTATATTTGATTAGCATAAAGGTTTGCAATACCTTTCCATGTAAGTACCTACGTCTGTTCCAGTGTAACAACCGCTTTGCCAAATATTACATCTTGTAAAGAGTTGGGAATCCTTCTAATCTTATTTAATGAATTTTCACCCACTTTTCCTTGCAGAACAATACAGTATTGCAAGCTTTCAGTTATCATTTTGCATACAAGTGAGTACAGTTTTTGTTCAGTTAGACCTGCTATATTGTAGTGATTATTTCCCAAGCAGACAAGCTGTTGTGTTATTGCCTGGAAAAAAAATGGTGGTTTGTCTTTACAATGAGCTTGTCTTTTGTAAGCAAGGTGGAAGGGACAACAAAGATTTGATAGTTTCAAATAGTGTAGTGTAATTTGTGTAGAAATTAAAAATGTAGTGGTAATTACTAAAGCTATCACTCTTGATGTGTTCGCAGGGGAAGACAGTTGATCATCTGGTGCTGAGCCTATGCAAAGCCTCAGGCAGGGGCTCCAGACCATAACTCCAACATTAAGATGTGGTGTTTTGTCTATTCTATTGTCAGGCATAGCATGCATCATAAGACTATAGAAAGGAAATAATTGGTTTAGTTACAATTAAAGCTGACTTAGCTAAAGTTCTAAATTGAATAAACAAATTACAAACAATAGAATAACTACCTGCAGGTGAGGTTGGAAAATGGCTTAGTATTTTAAAGACCTTATTATGGTCTTTGAAAACAACAACAGTGACTTTCATAAACATAACTTTGACAACCTGGAACAAAAGCACCTTTAATAAAATTATTATTATAAATTAATATTTATTAACTGTGCTCAAAGCTGTGTTCATTTCTAGGCAACACTGATGAAATTGGGGCAAAGTATGTTCGTATATGTATTGTGTAGTACAAAATATGTAAATAAATAAATAAATAAATAAATAAATCTGCTTATAAACAGTGGAGAATGAACAGTTCATTGCAAGCTTTTAATGTGTCTTTATGTCATTCATCATTCTGTGAAGGTAATCAAAGTTGTCTTCTTACAGTGCCTTATATAATTTAGTGAAGAATTTTATTATTCTGTATTTGATTGAGATGATTCAAGATTTAGGCACTCTATGTAATTTTCATTTATTCATTTATTTAATTAGGTATTTAATGATGATTTGTTAAATTCATTTACTAGGAACTTAAATAAAACTGTTAGAATGTTAAAAGTGAAGTATGAGACATTTTGAGACACTGTATAATCTAGCTTTTTGTTATTTTAGAAATAATAATTCAGTTGTTGATGATGAATGCTGGTGTTCTTAACTTTTTGAAGGAACCCAACATACTAATTTTACATTGTAGCATATGGTTGTTGCTCTGCTTAAATTTTAATAATTAGAAAAAATTAAGAAAGTACTTTTCTACCAGAAGTCACAAGGACACTGCTTTTTCAAGTCTTATTCTTCCAGCTGCATCATTTCCCCCTATTCCATCAATTACAGTAGCTTTGCAGTTTCCAGTTAATGAATGGAAGGAGAAATGGCAGACGAGGCACAGCACTTCTTCTTTAGCTGGGGCTGCACTTATAATGGAAGGAGCTTTTGTGAAGGCCATCTTTTGAATGTGTAGTCGAGGTCATTCATTAATTCAGAGCATGGCATTTAATAGACACATCACAAGAAACTGAAAGAATGCAAATAATAACATTTCATAATACAAGTGCACAAAAGACGGCCAGTAACTTCATTAATTAAGCAAACGCCCATGTAAATATGGCTCATAATTATGCCTTGCTGCCCCTTAATTATCAGGTCTCTTGCATTTTTTGTTTGATGTAAATGTAAATGACAATAAACGCAATGGCCATTAAGAGCTTGTAATAAAATGACAATATGTCATTACTTTAGCTACACCCTGGAGGTCAGCTGCCCAAAGAAAATTTGGATATTTTGTTTTAAATCTAATGTTTTATCAAATTGTATCTTTTTTTCTTTCTTTTTTAAAAGATACTTGCAATCTTGCTTATTACAAGTCAGATGTCTCATCTAAATTATGATTCCGAAGAAACCTTTCTATACTTTAGATTGTTTATATGCTTTGTTAAATACAAAAATGCAACTATAAGAAACTGGACAAAAATATATATAAATATATAAATATAAAATGCACACACAAACACACACACACACACACACACACACACACACACACACACACACACACATATATATATATATATATATATATATATATATATATATATATATATATATATATATATATATATATATATACAATCACAAAAAAAGCAATGGTCATTGTCATAATGTAATGAAATAGACATCAGCCAGTCTCTTGTTCAAACTTGGTAGAGTGTCACTAGAGCCATAAGGTTCCACCTGTTGACATTCATTAACAGTCAAAGGCAGTGCAATAGCCTGCAGCAACCTCTACAAGCTGAGGCAGAGTTGAAGGTTGCTAGAAGCCCCCTGACAGCAACTCACACCAGCCTGCCCATCACAGAAGAGGTGAGGGAGAACTGTGAGGGCCAACAGACTGCTTGCTCATTCCATTAGTAAGCTACAGTGTTGAAGGGTGAAATTCACTGACACCATATTCATTCAAATTCAATTAAACACCTGTCAGTATGTGTTGTTTTTGTGCACATATATGCATATTGTATGATAGCTTAGCACCTGATTTTATTTTTAAAATTCTTGCATTAAGGTTGTTGTGAAGTACAATTGTCTACTTGTCTCTTTATTATTATTATTATTATTATTATTATTATTATTATTATTATTATTATTATTATTATTATTATTATTATTATTATTATTATTATTGTTGTTGTTGTTGTTGTTGTTGTTGTTGTTGTTTACCAATAGTCATTTAGCAGATACCTAAGTGACAAGTAAGGTCAGATGGCAGAGAAAATTGCTAGCTTATTTAAGAACTTATATACTGTTGTGTTCTTTATTAAGACAGTTTAGTTGTCTTAAAACAAAAATACTCAGGGAATTTTTTACAAAATTTAACATTCTAATTCTAAAATCAGGTCATCACACCTAACACCTAACATATCCCATACCTAAAGCAACCAATATAAATAAATTACTACTGAGAAGCATTGTTTTATAGAAGTTTAGATGGCTAAATTAGATGGCTGAATTTAATAAAAGGAAAAATACTAACCTGCTTGGATGCATGTTAGTCTCTCCGGTTGGTAGCTGTCATATGATAGGGAGAGCTGGCTAGAAGGTGGAATTGGCAGGTGATGAGAAGCCCAATTCAGTTCAGTTTTATTCGTATAGAGCATTTGACAATGGACATTGTCCCAAGGAAGCTTGACAGAAAATAAAAAATAAAAAATTATATATATAATTATATTATATACCCTTATATACCAATTTTATATATATATATATATATATATATATATATATATATATATATATATATATATATATATATATATATATATAAAAATTGGTATATAAGGGTATATAATAGTATATAATATATACCAATGACTATATCATGCTCTGAGATGTTCATTGTGGTCTTCAAAAGTGCTGCCTCCAAATACCAGCCAAATATCCTTCAACATTCTGAAAATAGTGTTCAGAAAAGTATGCAAAAGACATTGAATGCACCATGTCCTGGAGAAGGACCATCTGAAGCTGAGACAATGTAAACAGTTAGACTACAATATAGTCATTATTTTGCCACCTTAACATCACCTTAAACAAAATCAGATTTCAGGCCTTTAAATGTTGGTATTTTATTCACTACAACATAATTATTATGCATAGTTGCTAACACTGTTTAAATATTTAAAACATACTAACCACATAAAAGTCATGTACAAATGTTACTTCCCACCTCATTAGAATCCAGTGTGCTAAAACAATACCTTACATATTGCCTAGTCAAATAGTTATATTCCAAATAGTTAATTTCCACTATTTAATGTCAGCTAATTCTTATTTGAAATGTTCAAAGCTGCTAAACAAGTGACACCAAATTGACACTGGAATTGTTTCTGCTTGTTCATGAGGATCAGTACAAACCATACAATGTCATTTCTATAAATCTACAGGCTGCACAATCATGACATCTTTGAAGATTATGTTCTTAAATACAGTTAACAATGTTTGGAATGCTTGATTGTGTGATATCAAAGGACTATGGAGTTTACACCCTACTCCCACGTCTAACAGAGCTAAGACGCAGTTGTACTGAAATGCATTCCACTTTACTGAACTGCATTTTAAACTGGAAGCATAACTCCTGCCTGTGATTCCTCATCACACACACACACACACACACACACACACACACACACACACACACACACACACACACACACACACACACACACTGATAAAAAGCTTCAGAAATGTGTCCAGTGTGGCCTTGACACCAGTAGTAGAAAAATATCAAGTAGCAGATAGAAGTAATGCTGATTTGGAAATTGGTCAATAGTCTTCTACATATAAGGCTGGCATTCCAGTTTTATCAGATTATCAACCTCAAGTAAACTCACATCTCATCTTAATTCATAATATCCTAAACTCATTAAATCAATTAAATCATGTGCCACGTTCTAACATCCAGCGTATCTGTTTCATCCCGCTCATATAAATGTTCTTTATATAACTATAACTATTGCTAATTGCACACTCACATAGTGGCTGTATGTGATTAAATGCACAAGCAGTATAGCTATAAGGTAGATGTTCACAATAAACTCAATAAACACATAATGAAAGAGTAGAAGTTAAAGACTGTGCTACTATTAAAAACAGAGAAGCTACTGTAACTTGTCTTGAATACATAACAAATCAATAATTAGTCACTTACAAGAAATTGGTAAGATGATTCACAGACTAGGAATGTCTGTGTTAACAGCAACAGTACTGTACAGAGGAATGATAGAAACGAGTAGATTGACTTGTCAGTAACACAGGCAAAACAACATGGAATACATTTAAAGCTAAGCTTTTTTCAGTTACTGTCTGAAGTGAATTACCTCCTGTGATGCAGCTTTTTCTGAATCATCAACAAAAAAAAAAACATTATACTCATAAAGTTCTTGTTTTATGCCATTTTCTGCTCACTTATTAATAATTATCCATCTTAAAGCATATTTTAGCAACCTCATAGAAGTTAATAATAATGCACTCACTATCCATTTTAATAGGAACACCTGCATACCTGCTCATTTTTCAATTATCCAATCAGCATAATGCATTAATTCAGCAGATACAGGTCAAGAGCTTTTTTTAAAGCTCACATCAGTGTGATCGCTGTGACTTCAACCATGGCAAGGTTGTTGTTGCGAGATGGGCTGGTTGGAGTATTTCAGAAGCTGCTGATCTCCTAGGATTCACACACACAATAGTCTCCAGAGTTAACGCAGAATAATGCGAAAAATAAAAATCATTGATTGAGCAACAGTTCTGTGGGCGAAAACGCCTTGTTAATAAGAGAGGTCAGAGAAAAATGGCCAAATTAGAAAAAAAAATCACCAGGTCTTTGTCCAATCTTCAATTGTTCAGTTTTGGTGAGTCTGTGACCATGATGGTCTCAGATTCCTGTTCTTTGCTCACAGGAGTGAGCAAACACCCAATGTGGTACTTTGCTGTTGTAGCCCATCCACCTCACGGTTTGAAGTGTTATGCATTCTGAGATGCTTTTCTGCTCACCACGAATATAAAGCATCTTTATAGACTTACTGACAGCTCAGACCAGTTTGGTCATTCTCCCCTGATCTCTCCCATCAACAAGGTGTTTCCGTCTGCAGGCACTCTTCTCGCAGAATTGTTTTTTTTTTTGTTTTTCCGACCATTCTGTGTAAACTATAGAGACTGTGTGTGAGAATCCCAGGAGATCAGCAAATTTACTGAAATATCTGGTACCAACAACCATGCCACAGTTAAAATCACACAGACCACATTTTTTTTCCATTCTGATGTTCGATGTGAACATTAACTGAAGCTCTTCAACTGTCTCTGCATGATTTTTTTGTACTGTGCTGCTGCCATATGACTGATTAGATAATTGCATAAATGGGCAGGTGTTCAGGTGTTCCTAATAAAGTGGACAGTGAGTGTATATGCAGTTACAAAAGTGAGAAATGCTAAGTCAGCCGCTATTTTAAAAAATCCTTGATTATGTCTAATGCAAAATAATTTAAGGCAAACAATAAATTCAATTAAAAAAACCCAAAATATTTTGTCAAGCACTGGTTTGTAAAAGCTTATATTGTGAACATTTCATCCAGTAAAAGATCAATATTGTGTAACACTCATTTCCTTCTCTCTGTTGCAGACATTGAAAGTGCTTATCAAAGCTTAAGTATATTCATGAAACTGTATAACATTCTGCACAGCACAAAAGCTTTTTTGAGGATCTATTATATCTGTAACGTGGCCTTTGTGTTTCATAATAACAGATTTTTTTTTTCAGACAGTGAAGAATATGTCTCTTTTTCCATCTAGCCAATGGAGATTATAGGAATAATTGTTCTGTAGACTGCACTCAACATCCTAGAATAAAACACACATATGCCTCCAAGTGTGAATGTTGACATTTGGATGGCGAGGAGCCACTCAGGGTCATTGTTTAGTAACAATATTCAAGTGCACCCTCAGGGTGTCCCCCCTCCATGGTGAACCATTTTCCACGAAGGCCATTTGGTCATATAATGATACTTTCAATGCACTTTCTACCTCCAATAACTTTTTATGCTCTTGAAGTCTTCGCTACACCATTTTGTGACTGAGAGCTGGATAATTTCCAGGGAGAAAATTTGAGTAATGTTTGATGAAGATGGGATTACTGCCAGACACAATAGCATGGTACAGTCTGATATGCCTAAAGTTTGACATTGCTAATACTCAATGAATTCCTAAAATGAGATTTAAAGTTTGCAGTTGAAATACTGAAGTTCTAGATTTACTATTGAATAAAAAAGTGTTTACAAATACACATTTTATCCATTAGAGCATTTTATTCACACAATAACAAGAAATTTTTTGTTTTGTTTGTTGTTTATTAGTATTTTATACTGTATATATATATATATATATATATATATATATATATATATATATATATATATAAAGCCTTGACTTACTATATGTTGTGATTTGATGTCCACATGTCTAGATAATCAACATTTATGATTTATTATGATAGAAATTGGCCAGAGTGACTGAACTAATAGCATTCTTGACTACAAAATGTACTGTATAGATTTGTGTACTGTGTATAGATTTTAGTGCTCATCAAGAACAAACCACACAGAACACCAACACGACAAACCTTATGTGCTACTAATTATAGCCCAATAACACAGTGAGGTTTGTAAACTTGCTATAATGACTCTGCAACAAAAAAACAAACAAAAAAAACTTTGTGTTTATATGTTTTTGTTTCCTGAAAATCTGTCAAGGAGGGGTACTGAGAAGAGAATTGTTAAAGAAGGTGAACAATGGCAGCAATGAGAGCTCTTCAGAAAATGGTGAGAAAGAGTTGGCTGCACTGGTGAGCATGAGTGGACAGATGTGCTCTAATGTGTTTGGCTGCTGCTCAACACACAGCAACACCCAGAGAGGAGCTCAAACAAAGATAAAGATGTGGTAGTTCTTCTGTAAGCATCATTCAGAGACTCTAATAACCCTGCCACAATAGAATGACTTGAGTACATTATAATGCTTTGGGCATGGAAGTGCTATTAAATATTCCAATACTGTGAATGCACTTACTTGTATGTGCCTCTTTGTCATGTAGATAAGTCAGATTTGCTCAAATGCATTTATTCCCTAACCCAGCCCCCCTCAAAAAAAAAAACAACCATATATATCTGTTCAGAACAACAGCACTTGCAAAAAAAAAAAACTCCTTACATTTTCATTACTTACAATGTAGTCCACTGTAACTTATGACACATCAAACACAAATATCCTCAGCATCCACTGCACTTTTTGTTCGTTAGCAGGGTGTAATTTGCATTCCGAATGCTTTTGAGGTGATGAAGACTTAGTCCATTCTCTTAGGCCAATAGAAAAAGAAAATGCCACTTTGCTTCACACATTAGCTACTTACGGTACATAGAAAGAAAGCTAATGTATCATCTAATTGGGTGAGCCACTGCATCTGATTCCTCTCAATCAGACTATTAGTTGGGTAATTACCCATCTGCCTCGGGTGGAAAATGGCAAGGCAAACACCAAGCTAATAACATTCTCAAGGGCTCTCCAGAGCCAACAAGATGATGTTGATGTTGGGTAATGCAGTCTCAAACTATTTCAGCACCATGGTGAAAACATTAACCAGACTCTGTTTGCCAACTTCCTAAAATTGAGTCTATTCAATTATTTACTTAAATACAGATTGTTCCATTTCCCATCCATCTATTCATCAATTTTTGGCTTTATTCACCTCTATATAATAGATGTCTCTGATAAAATAAAGACATTACATGAAAAGGCAATATTTTCGAGGTGCTTTTTGGAAGGGAACAATATAGCATATATAGCTAATATTCAAACTTTGTACTCAGTTCTTTCTTTGCTTCTGCTAGGTTGGAAAAACTGAATTTTCAACACAAATGCTAAAGGCATTTGTGGCATTTGTAGGAAATTGTTAATTCTGTTCAGGAGCTGTAATGAAGTTTGGGTTTTTACCAAATAAAACATTGTGAATGTTCTAGAAAAAACCTGGAAACTCTTACACATAACATTCTAATTTAGGTCCCTTTTTACTTTTGTTTTGTAATGTTTTACCCCTGTATGTAGTTCAGAAAATCTCAGCATGTGTATCTCTTGTTTTATGCCTATTTATTCCACAGTGTTGCTGAACGCGCAAGTCTGATTGGTCAGTAGGTGTGCATTATTTTCATATAACTGCATGATGCGAAAAGTAGTACTGACTGCAACATGAGTGACAGGTTAATATTAATGTGCTTATTCTAGGATGTTATTTTTTCTATAGTAACAACTCATGCAGATGCAATTGTATGGCAGATGCACCGCATTATGTAAGACAAAAAGAACCCCTCATTTCAAACAAGATTTTTTTTTAAGTGTGGTTATTTAACAAAGTTAAATGTATAATCATTGTGCTTATCAGCACAAGAAAGTCTTCAGGAGAGAGGAGTTTAAGTTTTCCCATTTCTTGTTAAAATGACAAGCTGTGTGTGTGTGAGATAGAGAGAGAGAGAGAGAGAGGCTAGTTAGGAAGTTACTGTTTATCGCAAGCTATAACATATGTGAGAACAGGAACTAACTTGTATAACTTGTCAGATATTCCACATCATTAAGTTTAACTATAGTCCGTTCAAATGTGTGCCATTCCGCATCACCCCTACAAAAAAAAATTAAGTAAAATCATTTGGTAAAATCATTCAAGATTCAATAATTTTATTGGTTTAGTATTCTTTGCCTTGTGACAAAGCAGCTTTACAGAAATCGTATGTAGATTTAGAATCCTAACGAGCAGAAATGACAATGACAAGGAAAAAAACAAGAGGGAGAAACATGGAGAGGAACCAGATTCAAACGTGATCAAATCCTCTTCTAGGTTACAGTGGATAGTTGGATTATACAGTGCTGTGATTTCTTCTGATTTTGTGAAGATATTTTTGAGAAGGGTTACACAGCTATTTCAAAGGCTCTGGAATTCCAAAGTGAGAGCCATTATCTTCAAATGCAAAATCTCTGCACAGAAGTGAATGTTCCCAGAAGTGGCCGACCTTCCAAAATTCCTCCAAGAGCACAGTAAATCACAAAAGACCCAAGGTCAACATCAAAGGAACTACAGGCCTCTCTTGCATCAATAAAGGTCACTCAACTATCTCTGCAAAAATGGCATCGGTGGAAGTAACAAGGCAAAAAACACATCTAAACCAAAAGAATATTAAGGATCATCTGAATTTGACCACAACACACCTGGGTGATCCTCAAACCTTTTGGGGGAATGTTCTGTGGATTGATGAGACCAAAGTGGAACTGTTTGTAAAACAGGGGTCCCTTTAAATCTGGCATAAACCAAACACAGAATTACACAAAAAGATTTTGGTGGCAGTGTGATGGTGTGGGGCATGCTTTGCTGCTTCAGTGACTGGGTAAGTTGCAATAATTGAGGGAAGCATGAATTCTGCTCTGTACCAGAAAATCCTAAAAAAGAATGGTCTTCAGTCCATAAGTTGAAACTCAAGCGCAACTGGATGATGCAGCAAGACACTGATCCAAAGTATAGGAGTAAGTCCTAGACCTAGAAGTAAGTGAAAGACTGACCTCCTGTTATCAGAAGCATTTGGGTACAGTTATTACTCATAAAGGTGGCCCAACCAAATTTAAAGTTTAAGGATCTATTTTTAGCGAGGTTTTTACTGTAATGTGATGCATGCTCAAGCATCATGTATGTATCATATCATAGCCTTTACTTTGTACAAACACTACTCAAATGGGATCACACATAGATGTATTTGCCAGAAGGCACAATGTTGCAGTGGATGCAATATCAAGTTAGTCTGATCTGGTATCTGCCTTCAGAGGTCATGTTCCAGATTTGAAAGTAGTTCGGCAAGGCACAGGTGGAATTCTTTTCCAAGCTCTTTTCCTGTCATTTGCACAACAACTCATTGTCAACTATGGTTTTCCCTGACAAAGCGGCCTGCTAGGTCAAGATGCATTGCCCCATTACAGGCCCACAGTACCATTGATCCTGCCAATATTACACACAATTCAATGGTCAGACCATAGCGTTCTCCTTGTAGCTCCAAATTGGCCAGTGATACCCTGGTTTCCTCTGTTAAATTCGGTTATGGACGGGTGAATCTATCTGGCACCCTTGACCGTAACATCTGCCCCTATTGGTATGGTCTATCGGAAGGGGGCATAGCAAATAGATTGTGATCTAGCAATGCCAGTAAATGCAAGAAACCATGGTACACAGGCCTTGTATGCACTCATATGGAAACTGTTCACAAGTGGTGTGCGCTTCATTTGTGTTGCTGTGTGTCAGAGTGTACATAGCAGCTATTGTTTCAAATGGCAGAGTGAGACATGGTGTTTCATTTGGCATTCGTAACCTTGCTACTATGATGATGAGAAGGGCAAGACCTCTCTGCCTGTTACAACTAAAGACTAGTCTGGGACCTCACACTTTTGTCATTAACGTCCTCCACTTATGAGTCTATGTAGGATGTTGAAATGAAATATTTTCTTGCCATGTCACTCAGAAGCAATGGGGCAGGGGAGCTCTCTGGTTCTTTCTGTTGTAACAGATGAACACTTGATCGTTCCTTCGTCTTCAAGCTACTTTCAGTTTAGTGTTTAGTAATTTTAGCATCAAGGAATTTTCAAAGCATTGTTGGGATATTTATGAATGACTGATTTGTTGATGCATTAAAAAAAATTGTATTAAATTAATTACAATTAAAAAGTTAGAATTGTCTTGATAATGTGGTTATTTAAAATTAGTTATAACCTTTAATATTTATTTTTGGCAGGTTATTTTTTGTTTGCAAATATTTATTTAATTTGTGTTTCTGTTGGTGCCTACTGTGCAATATCTTTAAAAAGAATTAGTCAAAAAAGATTAAAATGTGGATTTGTCATTGTGGACCAATTTAGTGTGTGGTCTGCTCATGACATTCTTGGATTGAAAATCATTCCAACTCCGGCCCTGATGGGCTCACAAGTTTGAGCTCCTGTGGCTCAGGTTGTAGAGTGGGTTGTCCACTAATAGTAGGGTTGGTGGTTCGATTCTATATGACTCCATGAGCTCCACAAGGTTAAAAAAGCACTAAATAAGTGCAGACCATAGATTCTTGGAGAATCTCACTTCCTTCAGAATGGCTTTGGCAAATTTATGAGTGCCCAGTGAGACAACAACTATAGTTCTGTGGTGTGCAGCAATGGCTGCTACCTATACCCAGTTCACATTGAGACAAAGTGCCACAATGCGTACAAGGAGAGTGGACATTTATCAGGTGATCTACTCCTGGTTGGGGCACAGACAAACCAGTCCTCCAGATACAGCAAAATCCTAATGCCTCTGGCGAACTAGTTTCTGACACATGTGCTCTTCTCTCTAAGGTTTCCTTGGCCAATGGCACATAGGGCAGGTTCAGCAGGGTTAACTTGCATGTGCCCAGCAGCACAGACTGTGCTACCTATAACTGACACCGGCCAAAAAGTAGATTGGTGAAAAGATGCACTGCTTCCTGGCTGAAGTGTCCAAATACCAGAAGTACAGTTTTGATCAGCTCCATCACAAAGATTTCAATGCCTGCCGACTGGAGAAACTGATCCAGTGTACATAGAAAAATTGCTAGTAAGTTCCCTGTATGCACAGTGGTAATATTGTAAACTCTCATCAGAATGTCTTCAATGCACCTTCACTCAGCACTCACTAAGCTGTGTACACTTGAGTGTAGCACTTCATTTGGATCCAGCAAAACCATAAGTGGAGTGGCACAAGTATCAATAGCAAGCATAAGGCTGACCTGGTTAGGACACTTATGGACGTTTCCAGAACCAAAGATGACAAATGTGGTTTGGCTGGCAATTCCCCATTGGACACATAGCATTTTATATATAAGGAGAATTGGCTCTCAACCCATGTTGAAAACTCTGGTGAAGAGCACTGGTTCTCACTGTACAAGACTCTAGGTCTAACCTGAGAAAATTTCTCCCGTTTTTCTCAAATCTCAGTGTGCTGCCAGTGATCCATTTGTTATGACCATAACAAATCTAGTGAAAGCCTATTTTGGAGAGTTGCAATTTAGTTTTTCAACTTCAGAATTCAGCACTACGTTTCAATGCCTAGAAGTTGGAATAATGGCAGGATGCACCATTTCTCCACTGGCTTTTACCATGGCAATGGAAGTAATTATTAGGGCATCAACATGGGTAGTGGCAGGAGAGCTTTTAACTTCTGGAATACGACTCCCACCAATTCGAGCAAATATGGATGACATGACAACCATGACTACAACAGTAGCCTGCACTAATCGGTTATTGGGCAAATTAACCAATAACACTGAATAGGCACGAATGCAATTCAAGCCAACTAAATCAAGGAGCATCTCTATAATTAAAGGTAAAGTAGTAGATAAAATGTTCTTCATTAATGGTGAGGCAATACCAACAGTGTCTGAGAAGCCAGTGAAGAGCCTTGGGAGCTGGTTGTTACAATTCCCCCGTACAACAGCGTTGAGCGCTGTTGCGCATGTGTGGACCTCTTTCGGGTTGATGTCAGGTCTTCGTCTCACCTTGTCAAGGGTCATAGTTCATTGGGTCACGTGTGTTTTGAATTGCCGGCAGCTGCTAACGGTTGCGGGTTAATGACCAAGAGATCTATATATATATATCGTGAGCCGTGCTCGAGACGGCACAGTTGTAGCGATTTATGTGTATGTTGTTTTGCCATGTTTAGCGCTTATAGAACATCCTAGTTTCATGCCATGTTCTAGTTATAGCCTTAGCCATAGCCATAGTGTTAGCTTTAGCCAAGTAAGCCTAGCTCGTAGCATAGCCTAGCCTAGTTTGTTGATTGCTTTACGTTTCTTGTTTCTGTTTGGTATGCTTTTCCTTTGTGCAAATAAAGATCTCTGTTTGAACTGTGAGTGCATCCTGCCTACTTGCTTGCCGTCACGCCACGTGACAATGGTACGATGGGATCTAAAGGACACAGTTCATGTGGGAGAAGTTAGACAACAAGTGGTGGAAGGGTTGAACAGCATAGACAGCTGTATTTTTCCAGGTAAATTAAAACTCTGGTGCTTTCAGTTTGGCCTACTGCCAAGGGTACTGTGGCCACTGACTGTGTATGATGTTTCTTTGACAACAGTAGAGAAGCTGGAAACTTTAATCAGTTCATACATAAGGAAATGGTTGGGAGTTCCACGCTGCATTAGCAGAGGTGTGCTTATGGTGGGTGTGGTGTAAGGTGTGCTTATGGAGGGGTAAAACCTCTGGTGTTGGTAGCAGTCGTACTCCTGCGGGGGTAGCTAGTCCACCTTTGGTCCCCACATGGCACTCAGCTCTTACCTGTGGCTCCAAGCAGCTGTAGTATGCGCAGCTGCCACACCACGGGCAACGGCTTCGACTGGCCGGCTAAACCAGGTTGAGGGTAGTTGACGGGTCTCAAACCGTCGGTGAGTTCTGGGCTGGACAGGAAGGCAGACCCAGCAATGCGACGTGGAACGCTAAGAGCACGGTAAGACACGTAGGACACCTTGGTCATCCACTACATCCAGTCTCCATTCCAGCCATCTAGACTACGTCTTGCCACTGGATTAAATGGGGCCTGGACGAGAGAGTGAGGCTGATGTAGCGCAACTCTCCCTCACTTTAATCCAATTCACGCGCAAGTCATTTATGTCATCACCCGTACTCAAGTCCTGCGGCGATGGGCGAGCTGCGTCGTGGCAGGTGTGGATGCACTGGCAGCCATAGTAGCGGACCTGCATGCAGGCGGCTCAGGCCATAGGGTCGTCTTCCATTGACCTGAAGCAGAAGTGGATTTTGGCAGCGAAAAAGCAGTGACTAAGCGCTGCCTACCTCCGCAGCCTGAGGAAGGGGCTAGAAAAGGTGCCCTAAAAATAGCCTGCTTCATCTACCCTGACCAGCTTAATGCAGCTGGAGGGAATCCCATTCTCGTGGTCGAAACAAAAAGAAAACTCAAAAGTTTTCCCTCACTCTTGGTGCGTGGAACATACGCACCTTATTGGATCACACAGAGACTGACAGACCAGAGAGAAGAACCGCCCTGATTGCAAGAGAGCTTGCTCGCTATAATATAGAGATAGCAGCCCTGAGTGAAACCCGCTTGGCCGACGAGGGCCAGTTGACTGAAGTTGGAGCTGGCTACTCCTTTTTTTGGAGTGGACGGGGCAGCGATGAACGTCGGGAATCTGGAGCTGGGTTTGCTATCAAGACGAGTCTGGTGAATAAGCTCTCTAGCTTACCAAAGGGAAGAAATGACAGGTTTATAACGCTGAAGCTACCTTTACCTGGAAGAAAGCAAGCCACTAGTCATTAGTGTCTATGCACCAACCATGACCAACTCTGAGGAAGTCAAAGACAAGTTCTACCAGGATCTGGAAGCTCTGATTGCTTCAGTACCAAAGTCAGATAAACTGATTATTCTTGGTGATTTTAATTCCCGAGTGGGCGCAGACCATATTGCATGGGAGGGAATTATTGGTAGACATGGCATTGGCAACTGTAACAGCAATGGACATCGGCTCTTGAGGATGTGCGCGACATATGATCTCCTGATCACCAATACAGTCTTCCGTTTGCCCAACCGGAACAAAACAACCTGGATGCACCCACAGTCTAAGCATTGGCATCTGATTCATTACATCTTGGTCCGTAGGAGTGACAGGCAGGATGTCCGTGTGACCAGAGCAATGTGTGGTGCTGACTGCTGGACAGACCACAGGCTACTGATATCCAAGATGAATCTTAGAATTCAATTGGAGTCCCGAAACGCCTCAATGTCTCAAGACTGAAAGACTGCAACGTTGAGCAAGCTCTGTCTGACGCACTGACAAGCAAGCTAGAAACTACATATTCTTATACAAATGACATAGAGCAATGTTGGGGGGCCTTTAAACAGTTGGTGTATTCTACTGCATCTGAAACTATAGGCATCACTGTGCAAAAACACCAAGACTGGTTTGATGAGAACTGTGAAGAAATACAGTCCATGCTAGAGGACAAGCACCATCTCCAACGTGCAGTCAGCATTGACCCAAAGTCCTCATCAAAGAAAGATGCTTTCAGCAGAGTCCGCCAAGCGGTGCAAAAAAAACTGCGCGAGATGCAGGATACATGGCTGAGCCGAAAGGCTGATGATATTCAGTCTGCTGCCGACAGACATGACATGAAACATTTCTATAGTGCTCTTCGTGATGTCTATGGCCCAGTAACCTCAGGCATTGCCGCAATCTTGAGCTCTGATGGCAGTACTCTCATAACCGAGAAGGAGAAGACACTGGAGCACTGGGCTGAACACTTTGTCGATGTCCAAAACAGACCCACTTCCATCAATGATTAAGCTATCAACAGCCTACCCCAGGTGGAGATAAATGAGAGATTGGCTGACCTTCCATCAGTGCTGGAGACTCATAAGGTCATTGAGCTTCTGTCTAGTGGGAATGCTCCGGGAGCAGACTCCATTCCAACGGAAATTTACAAGTGTGGTGGGCCTAAGCTAGTGGAAAGACTAACAGAGATGTTTTGTGGGATGTGGAAGCAGAAACGTATACCCCAAGAATTCAAAGATGCATCTACTGTATCATCCACATTTACAAACGCAAAGGAAATCGCCAATACTGCGACAACCATAGAGGAATCTCTCTACTATGTATTGCAGGAAAGGTCCTTGCAAGGATTCTGCTGAATCGACTCACAGAACACCTTGATCATGGCCTACTGCCTGAAAGTCAGTGTGGTTTCAGAAAGACGAGAAGCACCATTGACATGATCTTCGTTGCTAGGCAGATGCAAGAAAAGTGTCAGGAACAAAATGTCCAGCTATACATCACCTTCGTAGACCTAACAAAGGCATTCGACACCCTGTGCAGGGAAGGCCTTTGGAAAATCATGGCCAAATTTGGATGCCCGGAACTCTTCATTGAAATGGTGAAACAATTTCATGATGGCATGCTTGCTAGAGTCCA
The DNA here is from genome assembly GCA_012411365.1 of Ameiurus melas. Taxonomy (NCBI): domain Eukaryota; kingdom Metazoa; phylum Chordata; class Actinopteri; order Siluriformes; family Ictaluridae; genus Ameiurus; species Ameiurus melas. The sequence continues at coordinate 5,005,339 of CM022761.1, forward strand.
GGGCCAGGGTAACTATTCCGTACCCTTTGAGGTTACGAATGTTGTGAAACAAGGATGTGTCTTAGCCCCCACCCTCTTTAGCCTCATGTTCTCTGCCATGCTTATGGATGCTTTCAAGGACAGTGATGTGGGAGTCGGTCTCCGATACCGTCTGGATGGAAAGTTGTTTAACTTGAGGAGGCTGCAAGCCAAGACCAAAGTCCAAGTTGAATACATTCGGGACTTTTTGTTTGCAGATGACTGTGCCCTCAGTTCCAGTACAGAGGCAGGCATGCAATATGGCATTGACCTCTTTTCCACAGCGTGCACCAACTTTGGGCTAACCATCTCTACTAACAAGACCGAGGTTCTGCATCAGCCAGCTCCAGGAAAAGACTATCTGGAACCATCCATCACTGTCAGTGGCCAAAAGCTCAAAAATGTGGATAGATTCATATACCTCGGTAGCACCCTATCACAAGCAGTCCACATAGACGATGAGGTCAACTCCAGGATTGCCAAAGCCAGTGTAGCATTTGGCAGACTCCGCTCAAATGTTTGGGATAGGAGAGGCATTAAGCTTGCAACCAAACTCAAAGTCTACTCAGCGGTGGTTCTACCCACCCTCCTTTATGCTTGTGAAACATGGACTGTGTATAGCCGACATGTTAAAAAACTCAACCACTTCCACATGAGCTCCCTGAGAAAACTGCTGAAGATCAGTTGGCAGGACAAGGTACCGAACACAGTGGTGCTCAGTCAGGCTGGCATGACAAGCATCCTCACCATGCTGTGCAAGGCACAGCTCCGATGGGCTGGGCGATGTTGTCCGCATGCCGGAAGAACGCATACCTAAGAAGATGCTCTATGGAGAGCTACAGCAAGGCAAGAGATCTTATGGTGGTCAATATAAGAGGTTCAAGGACACCCTTAAGGCATCGCAGAAGAAATTTGGCATTGATCCTGGCAGTTGGGAGAGTGTCGCTGCTGATAGATCTGCTTGGCACAGACAAATCAATACCAGGGCGGCAGCCTTCGAGCAGAAAAGGCTGGCAGACGCAGCTGAAAAAAGTGCTCTGCGCAAATTCAGGAACAGCAGTTACACAGCTCCCAGTCAGCAACCTGCATATCCTTGTCCTCACTGCAACAGACTCTTCCGGGCTCGGATTGGATTGATCAGCCATCTCCGGACATACCTCTCTAAGTGAATAGATGACATAAATGGTCCTCATCGACATCGATGGACGAACATCAGCAGAGTGGGACTTTATCTTAAAGGAATACTGCAGCTACCTGTCTCCGCTTTAACTGAAGAGTTTAAGTGTGCCAAGGTACGACTGGAAATGACATTAGTAGAGTCACGTGGTGCCATAAATGCGTAAGGGAGGCAGCACCAGTGTTGAAATCTGGAAGAAAGTGGGTGGCAAAGAAAGCTATGGAGGATGCAAAGGCTGCCCTTCAAATTGGCGATATTATGGGGCAAGTTCAGCATGGAAGAGGGGGTCTTGGTTTCAGTTCAGCTCCTTCTACATCGTACAAGGCAGCCCCAGCACAACGGAGGAAGCTTGTAGTCAACGAGGTGCAAAAGCAGGACTAGAGGATGAGGTGTATAAAGGCCATTTCCCAGGGCAAGCAGGGACAATGGATGAGATGGGAGAGTGTGGAACAAAGCAAGATTGGCTGCCAAGACCTATGGTACAGAGCAGGATCAGTTTCGTTATAAGGTCAATGTATGATGTTCTCCCATCACCACAGAACCTAAACCTTTGGGTAGGAGAAGATCCCTCATGTCCTTTGTGTTCATCACCTGCAACATTAAGGCACATTTTGACAGGATGCATGGTGGCTCTTAGCCAAGGATGGTTTACTTGGTGCCATGACCAGGTGATGCAACGTTTGGCCTTAGCATTTTAAGTCATTTTAACATGACCAATAAGTTGCCACCTGATCCATCAAAACAGTACAGACAAAAGACAATATTCCTCCATCCAGGGGAGCAACCACCAAGAAAAGGTGTTAAAACCAATCCTCGCCCAGGACAACTTGAAGCTGCTAGAGACTGGAAAATGCTGGCAGATGTTGATCAATGGCTTATTTTTCCACTTGAGATTGCCACCTCAAACCTTCAACCAGATATTTTCTTGTGGTCTGGGTCAGCACGTCTTGTTCACCTGATAGAGTTAACAGTGCCATGGGGGTATGAGAGGAAGAAATTGCGGTATGCTCAACTAGCCACTGAAGCGGAACAGCGAGGATGGAGAATCTGGGTTTACTCAGTGGAAGTGGGATGTCTAGAATTTGTGCCACACTCTACAACCTGGTTTCTTAGAGATGCCGTATTCAATGGCAAGAGTTGTGTTGCACAGTGAAGAATTTATCTGAAGCAGCAGAGAGGAGCAGCAACTGGCTGTGGTTGAGACGGAACGATTCTGGCTGAGGAGCTCAAGCACAATAGAAAGAAAGAGAGGTACAGGTAAATTAGCTGGGCTGAGTTGAGTGGGGGATGGAGGGGGTGATTCTGGGACACCAGAATCACTGTCGAGCCCTCTAGAGGTGTCGTGGGCTAGTCGACAAAACACAGAGGATGGAAGGTGCCCACTTGAAGACCCCAGAGATGTACCCTACTTAGCTCAATCCAGAGGTTGTGTACACTAGAAATAAGCTGATCCCTGTAGCATTAAACTTCAGCCATTAACTCCACACAGTAGGACATTATAAGAAAGGGAGCATAAATGGATGGAGACACATAAGGGTCACATTAGTTTACCGTGAAGCTACGTCTTAGTCGGTGATTGTCTTGGCGAGAGCCAAGTTCGCTGGTCTGTAATGGAAATCATGGTGAAGAGGCACTGGTTTTCACTGTACAAGGCTCTAGGTCTAACCTGAGAAAACATGAGAAAATTTCTCACGTTTGTTTCAAATCTCAGTGTGCTGCCAGTGATCCAATGCACAAGGCAGGAAGAATGAAGGAACAGATAGCTGTTGGGTAATTTTTTGCAAAATAATGCAATATAGTCACCATGTGACTTTGCAGTATGCGTCTGTGGACAAGCAGATATCCAGGTGTTAGAACAGGAGGAATGTGAAATAGAACGACATTCTTTCTTATATTAAAGCGAAACCTATACTTGTAAGCTGTTATGAATGCCAAAAAAAACAACTTTTAATATGCTAATTTTTTGTACACTCACAAGGAATACGAATCATTTAAGTGGATTCTATTAATATGGTTATACATATTGTTTAACAGAGATTTTGTAATAAAACCATAAAACTAAAATTTTTCATTGTTACCTGATTAACACTGTGATAAGTTCTATTGATATTGTTTACTACCTGATACAATCTGTGGTTGCTGAGGCAAATATTATCACAGTAGTCACCCAAAACTAAAGAAACCTTTGGAACTCACTCATCTGAATAAACATACTCTGTTGCTGAGCAAGGCTAAATGAACTGTGCCTTGCTGAAGCATATTTTAATCAGGAACACTCCAGGCAACAACACTCCAGGCTACCTGAAGGCCATATAAATTTAAATTGTTGCACACACCAAGAGGGCACTTATACAGTCTATCTATGCATGCAGCTGACCTAGTGTAATGTTTCTTGTTAAAAGAATTTACTCAGAGATGGACTGTAATTAGGGATATATCAAAACAAACAAATAAAAAAGTTAGTAATTCACCCACACACTTCTGTATATGCAAGTGATTTCTCACTGCTGCACATAAAGGGCTATTTTCAGAGTTAACATAAGTCCAAAATGAATTCAATATTTATGCAGGGAGAAATTCAGAAGCCAAAAAATTTACCTAAGAATTTTTTTCCCGTTTGGATGGATGAGCAATCCAAAAAGTAGACCCCCTTGTTCAATCACCATCAAACCCAATTTACACAGACTGTCAATCATTGCAAACTAATGCTCAGTGTATTCCTGCCTGAATTACCAACCCTTTGTACATGTTTTGCTATTGTCACGGATATTGTCTGCAGCACTCAGCCTGCTCAACAGCCCGTAGCCCAACAGTGTGCACTTCTGGGTTGTCAGTGTCACTGTTCACTTTTGACATGCGTGTTCCTTTTCAAAGGGAACTCAACATTGCATGAGCTTGAAGCTGTGGGAAGCACCCTTGCACATAACCAGTATCTGAATTCTGTGTGAACTTACACCTATTTATAGGTCTGCCGTGGTCAGGTGATGTGGCATGTTGTGCCTTGTGTTCCCAGTGAATATAAATCTCCCTCACAATGCAGACAACTCCAGTTTTTCTCAGAAGTGCATGATGAAATATTGTGCTTCTGGGGAAAACCATAAACTAGCCAAGTTTATAACCCCACAATGTCAAATTATTTGGCCATCGTACAGAATGAACAGCACGGGTATTTGGCTATGCCAAGGGTTGAGGAGGTGCTTGTGAACACTATCTTGAGGGAGACACCGAAGGCTAGTGTGGCAGCCACCCCCCTGCAGAGAGCCAGGGGGACCAGGAAGCCTCAGTCGCAGCTTCTTTTGTAGTCTCACGATGCACAAAATGCAACATCACCTGACCATAACACGCCTATAAATAGGTGTGCATTAATCGACTTCAGATAACGGTCACGCACAAGGGACTTTTCCACAGTTTGAAGCTCATGCAACATCTCATTCCCTTCACAGGTTACATGCATAATCCAAATGTTTTGTTTTCTGTCTAGCCTCTTCCCCAGTTGTGTTATTAGTCTTGTAGCAGGGGGAAATAGCCCGGGGAAAAAGGCCGGAGCACAGAGACACGTTGAACTGGTTAACGGACAGCAAAAGCTGAGGTTTTATTTTTTTCTTCAGCAGAGTGAGGGTGTGTGTGTATGAGTGTGTAAGGCTGCGGAGGTGGGCTGACATCGTGACGCTCGTTGGGGTGTGTCGGGGGAATCCCAGAAGAAGCCTCGGGGCTCCTGTGCCGTCCCTCAGCGTTACGTGTCGTCTCAGCCGCTGCCGTCCTCGTCTGTGCCTGGACCATGTCGGTGAGTCGGTACTCGAAAATCCATGAGCGGAATGGCATCCTTTTAATTCCTCTTTCCAGTGTTGGAGTGGTGGAATTCTCACAACAGATTCTCCAATCACCGGAACGGTGCGGCGTCGGCTGTTCCACCCCGCCATGACGGCCCTTCTGGTTAGCGTTGGGTCCGGCGTGGGGCCGCCTGCTTTGCGCCGGTGCGGCAGTCGGAGAAGGAGCAATTCTTTTAAATCGCGGTCCACCGTGACAGTATATGGCCACAGCCCAGCTCCATCCAGAGAACAATGAAGTGGTCTCTCCGGCAAAACTCTAGCCAGAGGTCAACATATCGACCTCTTTTTCAGAGCTCCAGCCTGAGACCCATGGAGGTGGTCTCCTCTGAAGAGCTCCAGCTGATGGTCAACGTGGTGACCTCATCTCCAGAGCTCCAGCCTGAGACCCATGGAGGTGGTCTCACCAGCAGAGCTCCAGTCGGAGGTCAATGTAGCGACCTCATCTCATGAGCCCCACTGTGAGACCAATGAAGTACTCTATCCATCCAGGATTCTGATTGAGGAAAAGGAGGTGACCTCCCAGGTTCAGTTCCAGTTAGAGGTTGATGCCACAGCCTTCCAAATCCTGTTCATGTCAGGGCCAACAAGATGGCCTACCAAGTTTTGTTCATGCTTGAGGCTGACGAGGAAACCTACAAAGCCACGTTTCTGCCAGAGGCCGATGATGCAGCCTCCCAAGCCATGTTCCTGTCTGAGTGTTGCACTTGTCTGAGGTTGACAGCACTGCCTACCAAGCCATGTTCCTGTCAGAGGCTTATGAGATGGTCCACCAAGACATGTTCCAGTCAGAGCCTGATGAAACAGCCCACCAAAACATGTTCTAGTCAGAAGCCAACGACATGGCTCACCATGCTCTGTTAACACCTAAGGCAAACAAGAAGGTCTACCAAGTTCTGCTCATGCCTGAGGCAGACGAGATGGCCTACCAAGTCAAGCCCCTGCCTGAGCCTGATGGCAAAGCCTCCCAAGACCAGCTCACACCAGAGGCTGACAACGCAACCTTCCAAGCCATGCTCATGCCAGAGACAAAAGTCACAGCTTACCGTGACATGTTCAAGCCAGAGGTCAACAAAATGATCCACCATACTCTGCTCATGCCAGAGAGTAATGGTGCGACCTCCGAGCCATGTTCTCCCCTCATTACCCCGGCGAGCCTGCTCTGCTCCCATGTCTGCTCTTTGGCTTCTCAGGGAACCAGCTAGTCCATAGACATTGTCTGCCTCAGGACCTAGGGGGCTGTGTGGACATTTTGCCCAGAGGGCCAGGACCGCCGTGGGGAGTGCTTTTTGGCACTTCAGGAGAAGCCTTGGAACAGCTTCAAATAGACCAGATTTTCACCAAACTCAACTTGCACAGCACATATAATCTCTTACACATCCATGAGAGTAATGAGTGGAAAATTTTAGCACCAAATCTAGCCACATCTATTATTGCATTTTGCCGTATAGGCTTTTTTGCACACCCTGTGCTCCAGTGTTTGAAAAAATTATGTCTTAAACATGCTGGGAAAATTTGTCATTGCTTATGTTGACGACATTCTGATATACTCATCTTCCATGTCAATCAAGTTCTTGCTCACCTCCTCCAACACCTGCTGTATACAAAGGCAAGAAATGTGAGTTTCACATGCACAAGATTTCATTCCTAGGATACATCAGCCCCAGGGGAGTCACTATGGATCAAAGCAATGTGTCTGCAGTCACATATTGGCTGGTGCTAAGCACTGTCAAAGAGCTACAGTGGTTCCTCGGCTTCACTAACTTTTACAGGAGATTCAGTCCAAGTTTCAGCTCATTTGAGCCCCCAACTACTATAACTACTGAAGAAGGGACTTGAACATCTTAGCTCAGACTCGGCTGCCGAAAAGGCTTTTGGAGAGCTAAAAAAGGCTATTACCACAGACCCCATCCTAAAAAATCCAGACCCCTCTAAGCCTTTCATTGTATATGTGGATCCATCAAAGACAGGAGCGGGGGCCATCTTGTCACAGCAGTTTGGTGAGAAGCCCAACCTCCACCTGTAGCATTCTTCTCCAAGAAATTTTACCTGCTGAGAGGAACTATGTCATTGGCAAATGAAAGTTACTAGCTGTGAATATGGGGTTGGCAGAGTGGCTCCAGTCCTGTACTAGGGTCTGAGAGGACTGAACTGGTTTCTGGCAGTACAAATCCCACCACCACACACATACACTTCAGTAACACTGTCATGCATCAGCAAAGGAACTCTGGACTACAGTTCCCATCGGCCACTGCACCTTACTACATCACAGTCACATAACCACCTGCATGTGAATCACGCTCTTGTTAACGAGCACTCGTTTATATAGCCACAGTTTGCACTGCACTCCTTGTCATATGTTTGTGTTTCTTTGCTGTTGTCTTTGTTGTTTAGGTCTTTGCTTTATGTTTAGTCTTTGCCATAGTGTTTTGCCATAAGGTCTTAGTGTCTTATGTTTTTATTATGGTCTTTATTAAACTTATTAACTGAACTTGCATCCGTCTCCAAATCATGACAAACACTAATAGTTATACTGACAAATGAATACAAAATATGTTTAAGAAACTGTCAAACAACATTTTCAGATTTTTTTCCCCCCATAAAATAGAAAACATTCATAGAGATGATTATAAACAATGTATCCTGTAAAGCTATGAAGAAAACTGTTCCAGATCAAACAAGAATTGTGCAAGCCAAACAGATTAAATGCATCAGGAAAATAAGGTACCTCAAACATCTTGAACATCTTGAAGTTATAGATGCATTTTGAAATGATTCCTAAAAAGGCCAGAAATATCTATAGACATCACCAAAAACAGATCAGTACACTCAGTAATCTAAATGACTAAGGAACAAATAATTAGATCAGTTTAGATGCTATCTCTTATCAGAGAACACACAATGTCATTTGCTTGTCATTGAAGTTCTTATCTATTTTCCTAGCTCTTCAAAGCTAGTATAGATTTCCTGAGAATGTTAGTGTGATTTTAAAGGAGAAATGAGAAAAGACTCAATCATTTGCATTATGACTTTATTACACATTTCAAAGGAGAATTAGTGAAATCATAAACAAGAAGACTTAACTCCATGCAATACATCAACACATAGCAGAAGAGTAGTTGTAATATGTAGATGAAGAGATCCTTTGTAGATGAAGACACATACTCAGACATTCTCAGGGAGAGGCAAGGGGATTTTTAAGTCACAGCCAATGTAGTCTATCTTTTGTAGTGCACTATAGCTTTATATCAAATAACAATAAGTTTAGAATAAAATATTTGGATAAGCAATTACACCTCAGTTTTGAGTACTGTTGGCTTTGAATGATATATGCTTGGATTCCAACGCAGTCTTTTTTTTAGAGCATGGATTTTTTATAATTAAGAGTATGATTAGCTGTCAAAATATAAAATGGATAAATATTGGCTCACACACTGCACTTCACAGATAATCACTCTGCTATGGCGAGTTTACTACATAAAAACTATAGCAAACATTATGAAGAATTAGCAGAGTTGGTAAAGGACAGATAACATGGATGAAGGGTGTCCTCAATGCAGTGAGCTCTGGAGGACAAAAGAACAAACCAAATTTGTAATTTCTACAAAGGGAGTGCATAGAAAAATAATAAGGAGTGAGAAAAGCCTTATGAGCTTAACGTTTAGATTAGTAAATGGCACTTGATTCACATAAGGATATTATACAGCTGGAGCTAAGCGCTATGTTTTTCAAATGTAGCTGGTATATAATGAGACTGTTAATGTGTGAATGTGATAAAATATTTTGCTGGGAAATTGTAGGTGGGATTCTCAATGTAGTCCATGAGGTCACAAAGGAACCCAGAGTAACTTCGAAGCTAACTATAGGCTGCTCTCACATTGGCTACTGTTAATGTTCATGAGTCCACCACAGGAGAACATTGAACAACAATGGTGTGCATGGCAGGGTTGGGAGAAACCATATGCAGGTCAAACATCACATGGACAATCCAGAAGACTATTCAAAAAATATTTTGTGGATGGATGAGACCAAAATAGAACTCTGGTTTAAATAAGAATTGTTATGTTCATAGAAATGAAAACACTGCATTCCAACATAAGAACTTTATCCCATCTGTGAAAAATGGTGGTGCTAGTATGGTTTCTACCTGTTTTGCTGTATCTGGGCCAGGATGGCTTGTAATCATTGATGGAACCCTGAATTATATCAGTGAATTATAAAGGAAAACATCAGGACATATGTCTACGAATGGAATCTCACGGAAAGAGATCATGTAGCAAGACCATCAAAGATATAATCTTTAATAACTGAAAAGTTCTGGCTGGATTATTTGACCATCTCTCATTTAGTCAAAGGTGTGGTGCATAGACTTGGTATACATCTGTTCCAAGTGTAAATCCCCAAGGGCAAACCCCACGGAGGCACTTGGGGAGGTGGAGCACTCCCCCTCCTCCAAGTCATCATTATGCGGCACAGATGTTGACTACCCCACCACTGCCTTCCCGGTCAGAGCTGCACACACCGCACACTGCATTAAACTGCAGCAGGAGCCATCCACCAACATAACTAATAGCATTTTCTTAAACCCGTGTCAAGTTGTTCCCATTCCTCCTCTGGTTATTCCCATGCAGCTGCTGCACACTCAGAAAGCTCTAAGAAGGCCTTTGAATCATTCCCGGAGACCATCTGAATGAGCATCATATGGTATGATGGCAGGGGACACAGCTGAAAATGTGGTGGACTGCAGCAGCTTCTGGAGTGCCTGCTGGCTTTCACCAAGTGGAGAGGCTTCTATGGAACTGTCAGAGTCTTCACAGAGCCCAGGATTTGGCACCACTGTCGAACCCGGTCTGTGAGGGTATGGAGATCGTTTTTATTCAGTCAGTGTTTTTCAGCGCACTTTCAAATACAACAAAAAGGGCAAATCAACAGAAAACAGTCCGTCACAGACTTGTGGCTTTTGCTCAGTCAAGTGCAAGCTCCTCAGTGTGTGTATGTGTGTATATACGTGCATGCCTTGCACTTGCAAGTTCCAACAGCTATCGCACACTTTCTCAATGAGACACACACACACACACACACACACACACATTTATTTATTTATATGTATATATATATACAGTGTAAACCCTATTGAGCATCTGTGGGCCATCCTCAAATGGAATGTGGAGGAGCACAAGGTCTCTAACATCCACCAGCTCCGTGATGTCGTCATGGAGGAGTGGAAGAGGACTCTAGTGGCAACCTATGAAGCTCTGGTGAACTCCATGCCCAAGAGGGTTTAGGCAGTGCTGGAAAATAATGGTGGCCATGCAAAATTTTGACACTTTGGACCCAATTTGGACATTTTCACTTAGGGGTGTACTCACTTTTGTTGCGAGCGGTTTAGACATTAATGGCTGTGTGTTGAGTTATTTTGAGGGGACAGCAAATTTACACTGTTACACAAGCTGTACACTCACTACTTTACATTGTAGCAAAGTGTCATTTCTTCAGTGTTGTCACATGAAAAGATATAATCAAATATTTACAAAAATGTGAGGGTGTACTCACTTTTGTGAGATACTGTATACACACACACACACACACACACACACACACACACACACACACACACACAAGTTCTCAATGGGATTCAGGACAAGGCTTTGTTTTTCTGAAGTGCACAAGCCCCTTTTCCAGGAAAAAAACTAAAAAACTAAAACAAGATGCTGCCAGTCACATGCTTGACAGTTTGGATGATGTTCATATGATTTCAAGCCTCACCCTTTTCCCTCCATGCATAGTGCTAATAATTATGGACAAACAGATACATTTGCGTTGTTTCATCTGACCAGAGATCACTCCTCCTCCTGGGTTTCACCTCTAAAGAAATGTATTGCAGCATGAAATGTGTGGAGTTTTTAAAAAATGAGATTGGATATCTTTAGTCTAGGTATATGAGCAGAAACTAATGAGACATTTAGTTATAAAGACACTGGCCTGGAGATAAATTATTTAAAAGGGTAAGGCAAACATGTCATGGATGTCTGATCGTTATCAATCACAAAGACTTTGACTATGACATGACAGGATCAGTGGAGTGATGGTAAGAGGTATCTAACCAGAGTAGAAGCCTGTGGCTAGCCTGAGGGCTGTGGATGCCAGGAGGATGTCTTCACTGAAAACAAGTAAATAAAAGATAGGATGAGTATCATTCTGCAAAGACACTGAGAGAACAAAACACCTGCTGTTAAAAATCACTGTGAATGTAGATGAGCCCAACCTTTTCTATGTCCTACAAATATTGCCATTTGACCCATATGGGATGAACATTTTCAAAGACTACATTCACGTTCATTTACATGGTATAATCCATTATAAAATAATGCACATTCAGCACTTACTTACTCACTTATTGTCAGTAACCGTTTTACCCCAGTCAGGGTAGAGGTGGATCCTGAAACAATCATGGGAACACTGGGCATGAGGCAGGTATACACTCTGCATGGTACACCAATCCAACACAGGGCACTGTGCACACACATTCACACCTAGGCATGTTTTTGGGAGGTGGGAGGAAACTGAAGAACCTGAAAGAAATGCACCCCGACCAGACAAATCTCAACATGTCCAAAGTGTCAGGGAGAAAGAATTTTCTAAAAACATGCTATTAAATTTGCTATGTGATTATATGCAAGTAGCAACAATCTGTGTATTGTTAACAACTTTAAGGATCCATGTGCAGAAGTTTTAATATCCCTGAAACAAAAGGTCTCTTGCATCAAAAAAGGTCACTGTTCATGACTGCACTATCAGAAAGACACTGGGCAAAAATGCCATCCATGGAAGAGTGGCGAGGTGAAAACCACTGCAAACCAAGAAGAACATAAAGACTCGTCTGAATTTTGCCAAAACACACCTTGATGATCATCAAACCTTTTGGGAGAATGGTCTATGGACTGATGAGTCAAAAGTGGATCTGTTTGGAAGAGAGGGGTCCTGTTACATCTGGCATAAACCAAACACCGTGGCTAAGGTGGTGTGTGCCCATGTTTGGCTCACAGCTTAGCAGGTGCAAACAGTTTGTTTGGGGTCATGAACAGGGAATTTGCTGCTGCAATGAAGCAGAAGGGGGGAAGAATGAGCTCCTTATTGCCTTCTCATGAGTCAGCGGCATGCATTAGGGACAAAGTGTCCACCTTGGTTTTCTTGGAGCTTGGCCTATAGGAAAAGGTGAAGTGAAACCTGGCAAATAATAGGGATCAACGGGCTTGACTCAAGGTTTTTGTGGTCTGCGAATATAGTGAATGGGTAGGTGGCCACTTCAAGCCAGTGGCACAACTCTAACTTCACAGCCAGTGCTAAAAGCCATCTACCACTCATCCCCCTCACAGAAGTGCACCAGATTATATGCACTGTGGAGGTCCAGCTTCGTGAAAATCTGGGCTGAATGGAGCCCCTCAAGGGCTGTAGAGACCAAAGGAAGAGGATACCAGTACTTTACTGTTATTTGGTTTAACCCTCAATAGTCAATGCAGAGTTCAAGGCCACCACTTTTTTCTAAATGAAGAATAAAGCAGCTGATATGGGAGATGTACGGGCAGATGTACCCCTGTGCTTCATGGATGTACTCCTCCATGGCTTGCTGTTGAGCCATGGATAAGAGGTAAATCCGCTTGCAAGGAGGAGTGGTCCCTGGCAGCAGCTTGATAGTGCAGGCATATGAGCAGGATGGCTTTGGCCTTACTGAAAACCTTCATCAGATCATGGTATTCTAATGGAATGGTGAGGGGTGAATGGCCGTCTGGGCTTTCCACAGAAGTTGAGGCCATGTTGAGGTCATGATGCAGTAGCTGTGACAATGAGATGGCCAGCAGATTTCGGTGTCCATTTAGGTGATCTGGGGATCATGAAGTTGATTATCAGAGTGCTTCAACGTGACAGTCACTATGAAAGAGATTTGCTCCTGATGGAACGTGCTGACATGCAAGAGGAGGGGCTGTGTGCAAAGGGTGATGGTGCTTCCCAGATGGGTCCTCCATCATTTGCATGGTTACATAGGGGGTTAACAGTTACTTGGTTGCTCCTACTCAAGACTGGACCTGGCTTAGCCATGGGCTTGGTGCGGAGAGGGCATTGCCTAATGTCCAACCTACTTTTCCTCAGGTGAGCAATTGAACATTCACTGAAACAGTTCAACGAACTGTCCATAGGAGGTGGTTTGCTCAACTTCTTGCTCCCATACAGCTGTGGCCCATTTCAGCATTTTTATGTACCATGTGTGTGCTTGTCTTGTCACAGAATCAACATACTGGCCCCACCTGGGCGGGGCGATCTGCCATATCAAGCAGGTAACTCTGGAGTTGGGGGTTAATTTCCATCAGCAGTGTTGCTACAGTGACCACTTGCTCCACCATCAATTATTATCCATGAGCCGTCAGGGTATAATCAGGCCCTCCATGCTGCATCCATGTTGCTGGGGAAGTAATCTGTCATGTGAAAGAAGACTGAGACAGATCCAATTGCAGTTAAGCGTTTTGATGAAAGGCAGGCATGACAAATCCAAAACATGAAGCAAAGTGAAGGCTTGAGTGTATATGTCAATACAATCAATACAAACCTTTATCCTATGAAACATTTCCATACTGATGGAAGTGGTATCTTTTAGCATGAAAGTGTCTCCATACATAATGGGTCATTGAATGGACTGATGATTATGAAAATGAGATAAATCATATGCCCTGGTGTTCACAGTCACCAGATTTCAATCCATTTGAACACCTGTGAGAGATTTTGGACTGATGTGTTGTAGCTTCCACCACAATGCACGAGGGATATCTTGGAGAAGGAAGTATTGTATATATATCTGTTATCAAGCAGGTAACTCCCATCAGCCACTACACTGTACTACATGTCACATGACCACTTGCACCTGAATCACGTTTCTGTTAAATGAGCACACACACACACACACACACACACACACACAAAAAAAAAATATAATATATATAAAAAAATATATATATATATATATATATATATATATATATATATATATAAATTTTATGAATATTTTTGGACATGGACATTTATGGATCAATGTTTTTTTTTTACTGACGCACAGGTGTTAAAAAATAAATAAATCAATCTTTCAAAGCTCCTTCTGCAGACACTCACAAGCATGGCCACAGCATACTTATCAGGTCATCTGCAGGTTTAACCCTTTTTCACTGCAGGTAAATGTTCAGGACAAAACAGGTAAAACAAGATGCACACATTGTTGCTGGAACAGTGACTATGACTACATTTACATGGACAGCAGTAATTTAATTATTGACCTTACTCTGAGTAATAATAATAATGATAATAATGTGATTAAGGTGTTTACATGAGTCGCGTTTAGAGTACTCCTTTCATGTACCTGTTTTACACGTCATTACGTCACTATACCACGCCTTCCAAGGTTCCCTCCAGAATTTCACGTATCATACAATTCGTCTCCGTTATGGTACCTTATTCCGTTTTGGGTGTTTTTATAAAAAAAATTTTAACAAACTCTTTAAGTGCAGTTAATTACTTGTCGTGCTGTATGTGCAAATAGACAACCGCTTGAAGCCGTGGCTGCGTCCCAAACCGCATACTTACCGTTTATATTGTAGCCGAGATACGTGTATTTTTCTCCACTACAGGCCTATAGTAGGCAAGTGTGCGGTTTGGGACACAGCTGAATTCTCTTGTTCACCGTAAAATGTTGAGCACTACTGTGTGTGATTGTGTCCTGTCTCAAAATGCGGTGAAAACTCTCAAACGACGTTAATAATGTGATTAAGGTGTTTACATGTCTGTAATACACATCCATAATGCGACTAAAACAGGAATACTCCACATGTTTTAATTCTATTTGTGTTTACTTCGAGTATGACCTTAATCAGATTAATCTAATTAATAATTGCTGTTTACATGGTAGTTTCTTAATCACAGAATTGTCTTAATCGGGTTAATAGTGAATTATTGTTGTCCATATAAACGCACTGTATGTATACATGGACAGCAGTAATCTAATTATTGACCTTACTCTGAGTAAGACAATATTGTGATTATGGTGTGTATATGAGTCGCTTTTAGAACTCCTTTCATGTTCCTGTTTTACACGTCATTATTTTGGGTGTTTTTAATTGACATTACTTCGAGTATGACCTTAATAAGATTAAGGTAATTAAAAATTGCTGTTTACATGGTAGTTTCTTAATCAGACTAATATCTTAATCAGGTTAATATTGGATTATTGTTATCCATGTAAACGTACTGATAGTCACTATCTGGAAATTTAGGCATGCTGCTGGGATGTCTAATCCAAAACAGCTCTGCTCGTTCACAGTTGGGATGAAGTTTTGGTGTTGGTGATGGAACGACACCACAGACTTAGACTCTAAATATGGGTGTGATGGTCCGGTATACACATACTTTGGCCATATAGCGTTGGTTGGTTTTGATCTGGATGTTTACGTATGATGTAGCAACATTGAAAATGCATGACAGAGGGCTTAGAGCCTAATACCTTAATGGATTTATGACTAAACAGAATTAGAAACATTTATGGAAATGGCTATCACACAAAACGGGCCAAACTGATTGCAAAATTAGGGATATACTATTCACTTAAGTCCATCATAACTTGGAGGGCTTATTTTTAAGGAAATTTCAAACATTGTATGTACTCTAAAACCTACAATCTACTGTACAATTTCCCTTTCCTTTCTAACTGCTTGAGTGTATTATCGTGTGGCCTGCTCATCTTCTTATCATTAGAACACAACCACATACATGCATACATACACAACATTGTTTAGGTACACTTATCAATGTAGTGTGCATATCCACAATCATGGACAAACACTTTCCTGGAACTTGGCAGGGACCAACATGCAGCTGGTTGTAAAATTTGCATATGTGCTAAACTCCTGAATGGCAAATACTGTGCTGATGTGATAAAGCAAAAGAGGAGCTAACACAAGGGCCATAAATTAACATCCAATCTCCTCCATCAATTTGCCTGACACAAATGACTATTTCAGTGGTTGTTTAGGCATCTTTCTCTCTGTCTATTATGTTCTTTCTCCCCTCTGAGGTAAATGTGACTATTTGATAAAGCTCCCAACTGTGCTTAAAAAGTTGAAAATGTCAGCAAGTATCTTCTATAGCAGTGGTCACCAACTCTCTTCATTGAGATCTATCTTCCTGCAGGTTTCATTGACAATCAAAATCTAACACACCTGTTTTATTTGATCAAGAACTTAACTTAAGGCAGTGATTAGATGGTCGGGTGGGCAGAATTATAGCTGGAGTATTATTATTATTATTATAGCTAAAGTCTTCGGTAAGGTAGGTCTCCCGGAACAGGGTTCTTGACCACTGTCCAAATGAGGAGTAGGATTGTGTCAAATAAGTGCTTCATACAGCTTCACAATAAAATGTTTGTGTACTAGTAGTGGACAAACTTTCTAGTCAGATACCTGAAAAGTAACAACATTTGGTCAGCAGTTTTAATTTTGCTCACACAGCACAGGAACAACACATGCTGTAATATGGTCAAATTGATTATTGGGTTAGAAATCAATTTAATTACATATACAACCCCAGATAATATTAAATCCATAGTATTACAACTCATCATCAATATGCTATCTAATGATTCAAAAAATATATATAACTGAATAGACAAATAATTATACGATGAGTTAAAAAGATAAAAGTCCCTTTAATTCATTCCTAAAGTCTCAGTCAGTAAAATGAAAATAAAAATAAAAGAACTTTATATTTGGCCACATATGTCTTCACATGCCCCAATTTTACACAGCACAATCCATACGCAGTCAGCCAGAATGGAGTCACTGCTGGAAAACAGGCCCATTTACTAGATGAAAGACTTTTCCATGTCAAACACAAACAAAAATGTAGGACGATCAAATTTAAAATCATATAGCCGATCATCTGTATCAGTATGGCACAGAAATTCTTATTAATGCAATGGTATTAGCAAGCTGTACATCTACTTCACACAGCAAAATTGGGATGGCAAACTGAATTCAACACAAAGGTACAGAACACAAGCCTATACATATATCAAGCATTTCAATATATCATTAACCCCTGTTTAGTAATCCCACACCATTATTAAGGTTGAGCAAACTCCCTCATCCTCTCAACATTCTACAGAGGAACTATTGAGAGCATCCAGAGCAGCTGCAGCACTGTCTGGTTCAGAGATTGCACCTTATTGGATCGCAAGACCCTGCAGCAGATAGTGAAGACAGCTGAGAAGTTCATTGGGGCCTTTCTCCCCTCCATCATAGACATTTACACCACACCCTGCATCTGAAGAGCCACCAGCATTGTGGACGACCCCACACATCATTGTGGACGACCCCACACACTCTTCCCACTCCTGGAAAAAAAAAAAAAATTCATCTGCAGAAAGGTACTGAAGGGTTCAGGCCTTCAAGGCCAGACTGTGTAACAGTTTCTTCCCCCAAGCCATCAGACTCCTCAATACTCAGAGTCTGGACTGACACACGCGCATGCACACACACACACACACACACACACATACACACTGAACTACACTCCATCCCACTCCAATTGCAATATTTGCACATTCCTGCATTGACTATGTTGCATTTTTGCTGCTACTGTACTTATAAAAAATATTGTATTTAATTTCTTGTCACTATTATACACTTTACCTGTTCGCTACTGAAATAACTGCTATGCCTATATTTAGTATAAGCTAATCTCCATCCATCCATCCATCCATCTTCTATACCACGTAATCCTTTTCAGGAAACTGGAGTACCCAGAGGAAACCCCTGCAGCACGGAAAGAACATGCAAACTCCACACACACAGGGCCACGGTGGGAATCGAACCCCCAATGTGTGAGACGAATGTGCTAACCACTAAGTCACCGTGCTCTCATAAGCTAATCTGCGGAATAATAAGTCATAGCATGTTATATTTACATTTTCACCTTTTAAATGATTTCGTTACTCTTTGGCACCTATCTTTTGCACTACCTATTATATTGCACACTTCAACACTAAAACTGTGTACTGGTCGGCGCTACACTGTCACTTACTGTGCTATTGTAGATCCATATTAGTACCGTGTCGTCTCATGTGGTTAGTGTGTTGTTTTATGTAGCACCGTGGTCCTGAAGGACCATTGTTTCATTTCACTGTGTACTGTACAAGCTGTATAATGACTGTATAAATGACTGAAAGGGCTTACATCCATATTCTCTGCATGTGTAAAAACAAAATTTGGCCTGTGTCATTTCCATCAGGTGTTTCTTTGCACTATGAAGGTTGTCCGTCCATCCATCCATCCATCTTCTACAGCTTACTCCTTTTCAGGGTCACGGGGAACCTGGCGCCTATCCCAGGGAGCATGGGGCACAAGGTGGGGTACACCCTGGACAGGGTGCCAGTCCATCGCAGGGCACAATCACATACACACTCACACACCCATTCATATACTACGGACACTTTAGACACGCCAATCAGCCTGCCATGCATATCTTTGGACTGGGGGAGGAAACCGAAGTACCCAGAGGAAACCCCCACAGCACGGGGAGAACATGCAAACTCCACACACACATGGACCCTGGAGGGGTCCACTAAGCCGTTTTTAACAAAGCCATCAAAAGGGATAGCAAACACAATAACTGCAGTACAACATTGTCCACCATCTTGCTTCTTTGGAGTTGAATGGGTCACATGACTAAAACTATGTTATAGATTTTTAATATCTCTGTTTTCTCAGTCCACACTATAATGTAAAAACGATGTTTTCATGATGTATCCACTTAGGACAACTTTTTCAAAAAGCTCCATTTTTGCTGGACAAAAATACTGTCTCAGTTTGGATGGAAGGCCAAAACTTGGAGAAAAAGATGGGTTTTTTTTTATATTATTCTGGATTACTGTGGACGTAGTCTGAGAGAAAAAGGTTCACAGAAATAATTGAATAATTGAACTGCATTCTATATACCTACATCTTTGGCTACCTTTTTGTATGAAGTTTCAACACATACAACTATGCAAACTTTGCAAACTTGCAAAGCAATCCTTGCTTATTAAGAGTATTAGACTGAGGCAACATTATTGGCATTTAACTTTTCCCAGTGTGCAGAGACTGAGTCACACAGTGCGAGCAGTAATTAGACGGCAAGATTTCTCTAATCATACAATGTAAGCCTGGCTTAAAACATTTTTGCCAGTTAGTTCCTTTTGATTATTTGTAATAAGCAGAAGATATACCTTAATCAGGGATGTAGCATTAATGTAGCTGGGCTACATTTTTGGAAAGTCTGCTTTACAAGGATTGTTACGAGGCCCCAAAAAAACCAAAACATCCATGATCAAGTCAAGTAATTCCCATCGACTCAATTTGAGTGTGTTTTGGGGTGCTTGTGCATGAGTGTTTAAAATTAGAGTGTGTATTCTTTGGCCTTGGTTATTACCGGAGTTCCAGCTTCTTGCCAAAGCATTCATTAAACCAAACAGGTAGAAGATGAGAAGTTAGAGTATGGGAGGCAAACACAGATAGGTTATCTCCCCTGCACAGAGCACACATCACAAACAAAGTGCTTAATTTAAAATATATAATAATAATAATAATAATAATAATAATATAATATAATAATAATAATAATACATTAACATATTCAAAGTTTATTCCCCATCTCCCCTCTCTATATGCTTTATGTTTTATGGTGCAGCATGGCTTATTGATCAAGTATCATTAAGCATAGTCTAACAAAATCTTGTCTTTAGTGAAATTAAGAGGAAGGAGCATACATAAAGAAAACATAAAGACAGGTGACAAATAATAGGAAATGTCAACATATAGTGCATTAGTAGAACAGCTTGGTATAGATTCTTCTTAAGTCTCTGAAAGTGTACTAGAAGGATGAACACCAGTCTTCCAAGATATTCCTTCCATTAGTTTTTTGATAATGGTGGTGGTGAGTCAGTCAAAAATTTACCAGAAATGTTCTATTGCAGTAATCCCCACCATACTCCTAAAGGTCTACCTTCCTGCAGAATTCAACTCTAGCCCAGACGAAACGAAACACGCCTCATCCAACCAAAATGGATTTGAGATCTAGATAACATGTGACCACTGCTCTATTAGGTTGAGATCTGGTGACTGTAAAGGCCATAGTAAATAACTTGCACCAGAAACCACTCAGTGAGGTATCATGTCAATTGGGTAGGGGCAGAGTCATCCTGGAAGTGAACACTCCCTAGGGTTAGGGCTAGCCGAGATGATGTTTTAAATGTCTAAGCTAACCCTTGGATAGAAATATTTCATTGTAAAAAAATAAAAAATAAAAAAAGGGGGTGATCAGTCTGAATAACTTCATATAGATTCGCAGTGAGCCTTCCCTGTAAGGCAACAAGCAAAGCCAAATTGTGCCAAAATGCTTTTGCAGCTTAACAGATACACTGGGTTCCCCACATTTGCAGTAATTCTGTAGGATCTGATATAAGCTTTATATCCATTACAAACACTGATTTTCATCAATTCCACTTATTCTACACAGAGAGCCTGAAGCCTAACCCAGGGGATTCAGGGCACAAGGTAGGCCACACCCTCAATAGAGTGCCTACCCATCACAGGACACAATCATACAAACACTATGGACAGTTTGGAAATGCAAATCAGCTTACAACACATGTCTTTGGACTGGGGAAGGAAACTGGAGTACCTGCAGGAAACCCCAAAAGCATGGGAAGAACATGCAAACTCCACACAAAGGGAGAAAACGGGAAACAAACCCCGAACCCTTTAGCTACGAGTCGACCGTGCTAACCACCAAGCCACCCTGCCCCACAAATTTTACTATAAATAAATTAAGACATGTATTTACTCTGATAATAGAAGATAATAATAAAAAATAGCAGATAATATTAGGTAATTGTATATATTTACTGTGAAAATGCTTGGGGTAAGTACAACTACAGTTATAAAAAATATTGGAAATGATTAATTAATGATGATGAGTAAGCTTTCATGTGTTGTAATATCTTTTGATGCACTGCTAATCAGAATACGTGTGTATTCTGTACATCTATTATCCAAAAGAGTCAGACACAGTCAATATATTTCTGTTTTCCGGCAGATAAACTCTGAAAAATAAACAATGTTTTAGATATTCAGCTAAATATGTATAGCATTGAAATAATATATCACTGAAAAAACTGTGATAAATTAATAATATCAGTCAGTCAATGTATTTCCTTCTGAGCCCTTGCTTAACACTTTTTGTAATTATATTTGTCCATATGGACACAGATAAACACTGGAAGGTATTAATTAAACAAGATAGACGCAAAAAATTTTGCTGAAATATTTTATGCTTCTTGGTGGAAAGCAAAGTTTGGTATATTACCAACCTGGTAATATGTCAGAATTATCCTGGACTAAAACCTTACAACACAGGTGGTAGTGAGGTACTTGGCCCACAGCATGACACATCTCTAGCATATGGATGTTCACTGATCCAAAGAGCTAGGCCAGGTGTACATCTGCTCCTTCATTCTTGTGTGGAAGAGGTTTCTACGCCTCCACAATAATCAAGCCAAGCAACCTCTTGCAATAGATATACTGTAGCAAGCAACATACACTATATAGATAAAAGTTTGTGGACACCTGAACATCGCACCCATATGTGAGTCTTCCCCGAACTTTTCCCACAAAGCCAGACGCAAACAATTGTATCAAAGATAATTTTGTAAGCTCTAGCATTACATTTTCCCTTCACTGGATCTACAGGTCCCAAACATGTTCCAGCATGACAATGCCCTTGTGCATAAAGTAAAGACACCATTTGCAAAGGTTAGAGCAGAAGATCAAATGTCCTGCACATAGACCTGACTTCAACACTTTTGGGATGAATTGGAACATAGGCCGAGCCCCAGGCCTCCTCATCTGACCTCGCTAATGCTTGACCTTATGGCTGAAAGGACAAATCCCTACAGTCATGTTCCAAAATCTAGTGGAAAGCCCTCCAAGAAGATTGGATGTTATTATAATAGCAAATGGGGGTTTCAGTCTATAATGGGAAGGGTAAATTTATGCATGTGTAAACAAATGCCTCAGCTGATGCAATATTTAGTGCTCGCTTATTATTTTTTATATTATACAGTATATTATTAAATATGTTATTTGGCACTTATTTATTTATTCTTCTGACTTTCAGCCTTTACTCTGATCATTCATTTCATGCACCCAGCTGTCTGTGCACTTGAACTTTTATAGAGTTTTTTTTTGTTTGTTTGTTTGTTTGTTTTTGGTATCGCAATGACCTGTGTAAGGAGCACACTTTGCATGTTACAGGTGATCAACAAACGCACATGAGTAGGAAGAACATCAACCTTTCCAAAAACAGAACTTCATGGCAATAATTCAGCTCATCATGTTTGGAGACAGAAGGGTTGTGGATATGATCCCAAGAACTTCACCCACAGCGAACTACAGAGGTTGAAGTATCACAATATGGGGCTCCTTCTCAGCAAATGGTACTTATTCATTGGCAGTACACGACTATGATCAAAATGCTTAACACAGTATCACAGTTACTAATTTAAAAATCTTTGGGTGTTTTTTTTAAATAAAAAAGCACAAAAGAAAAAAAAGCAAAGAATAGGGAAAGGTTTAGTAAAACTGGAAAACTGGATAGAAAGAAGGGGAAAAAATTAAGCCATGTACTTACTAGAGACCTCTTTACTCTGTATCTGACCTCTGGGTTATATTCCTTTATCCAAAACCGTATGCAATAAATCCTTATTAGAAAAGAATGACAAAATTAAGTACAATATTCAGTATTTGTGAATGGCTAGCCTTGAGCATATTCAATGTTCAGTGCAAGATGTTTGCCTATTCTTCTTCCTTCATTAGTAAAGAATTACTTGTCATTTATTTGTTAATATTAATATGTTTAGACTAGACATTTAGACAGAGATAACTGTAGGATTAGTGCTGTAGGTGCACATCCAGAAATTAGTGAGGACCAATGCTAGCAAATGCAGTACTATAGTTTCAGTAGATAAAGGTCTTGGTGGCTTAGGCCAGTGTTTCTCAACCCAGGGTCCGTGGACCCCTTGTGGTCTATGGCATAATTACAGACAATCTGTGGGATTGTTTCTACAAAATATTTATAATATGTGTAAGTGGTATTTTTTAATGTTTCAAAATATAAATTCATAAAAGCCACAGATTCACTGTTTTTTAAAGAACCTATATCCTTTGTCATGCACGTTCACAACTCTCTCCCTAACGCAGCTTAGCTTGCTCATTCTAATAATAAAATAAAGCTCATTCAAATGCCCAGGTCCAGTTCACCATGTTGATGCTGACTCTTATTCACCGGAAAATATAATAAAAAAACAAGGAAATATCAAGGTTGTGTGATGTTTGGATTTACTTCAACATACGTATGCTGAGCCACCACTTTGTTTTCTGTGTGAAGAGTTATGGCCGAACAATGCCATGAAGCCATGACTTTTAAAACACCATCTCATCATTAAACATCCATTGTGTGCAAGGAAGACAGTGGTCTTCTTCTAAAGAAAATCGGATGAGTTTAGGGGCTCCCAAGGTAAAACTAAAGTTGCAAAGCAGATGTCGAGTTCATCCCGAAAGCTTTATATCAGGTATCCTTATTTGCCACTGAAGCTAAAAAGCCTTACTCAATTACTGAGGAGCTAATTGCACCAACAGTAGCTATCCTAGCTGAGACGATGGATTAAAACATGCACAGCTACCACTTTGGTCTCAAGCTTTGACAGGTAAATACTATAAGTGATCATTTCAAAACAGACAGTTTTGGAAAAATACTAGGAAAATAATTCTATTCGCAACCATCGTTGACAACTCGTGGAACTAGGTGTTGTCAAGACCAAGAAACCGTGAACTGCAGAGAGCCTGCAGTCAAAAAACGAAAGCGACAGCGCCCGTACTGAAATGAGAATAAATATTAGCATGTTTTTTGGCAGGTGGTGAAAATTCTGAGATCTGAATGGAATGAAGACTGACACAGATATGGCTTTTTGTATGCTGAGCAGGTAAGTCATATCAGTGGCTCAGTAGGTAGCTAGCTAACATTAGCGCACTTTTTTGCTTGATTCACCTAGGTATCGAGTTTACGATGTTGTGGTTTTTTGTTTGTTTGGTTTGCTGTGGTCAGTGTGGTAAATTGCACTTATTTTGTAAGTGAGAGCAATTCACCTCAACTCCAAGAAAACTGTATCCGCTGCCACCTCTGTTGTCAAGTACTGGAACTAACATAAAACCCATACAAACACCTCTAACCATCAGATTCATCCGTGCAGATGAGCACTGCCAAACCATATCAAAAAAATAACTCTGCATATAACTCGCAATTTTATGTTTAAAACAGAGATGGACATAAAGAGGCAAAAGTTCAGTACTGCAGCTTTAAATAAGGACATTAATCAGTCCATACAGGATTTCGCAGAGTTTTTTGTGAACAAAAAATTACACATTCTTGTGAACAAAAAATGCTTGATTTTGCAGCGTTTTCTTTTTTTCTCTTAAAATGTGTAATGCAATTTGTGGAGTTTTTTTGTGTGTTTTTCTTGCAGAAAACTACTAACTGTTTTGCACAGTCTTTTGCCCAAATCTGTGGAAAATTTACTTTTAGTGAAAAGGATCAAATTTATCCTAAGGAAATATGGAGTATTAAATTGCGGATATTAAATCCGCAATTACTAAACAAATGACATAAACTAAATGTATAAAGTGAATAATTGCATGAGTGAGTCATGCTTGTACAGCATGTGCTATCTCACGTAAAACTTGATTCATTTGGTAGAGAGTACATATCAAGAATGTCTTGATCACCCAAAAGTAGGTTATGAGTTTCTCCTGGCAGAAGAACAGAAACATTACCATGAATAACCAGCTGTCTATATTGTTGGTTTCCATTGGCATAACTTTGTTTTCAGATGTGCAGAGAACATGGATGCTTAACAGGCAACTCTATGAGATGATAAATGTTTTGGAAACAGGAAAAGAACTTGTACATTCCTTGGTAATTAGTAGCTGTCCGGATGTGATTTTTTTATTTTATTTTATTATTATTATTTTTTTATCAAAGATGAGACATATCATTACAGACACCACCCTGAGAACAAGGATGTTATTTTAGACAGCACTTGAGTCAGTTTCTGCTATTAATATTTTAATAGACTGTACTTTCAAAAAGTGGCATGTCAACCAGACATATCAAAAGTGCTGGGGAGTGTAAGTTAGGCCTATGCTGACTTCCTTTTAACTTTCAGTAGTCACCCTGTGGTCTTGTCACCCTAATATGAAGTTTTTTTTTCACTAAATAACAATTTTGCTCATGGTGTTGACTCTTACAGTACAGTAAATCAGTAATCAGAAATCTGTTGGACATTGTACCTACCATGGTCTACATCAGTAATATAAGCAGGTACATTATATATTTCTAAGGTA
Organism: Ameiurus melas; assembly: GCA_012411365.1. Lineage (NCBI taxonomy): Eukaryota > Metazoa > Chordata > Actinopteri > Siluriformes > Ictaluridae > Ameiurus > Ameiurus melas. The sequence goes on from CM022761.1 coordinate 5,030,889, forward strand.
AAAAAAAAATATTACTATTTCATAAAGAATCATACATTCTGACATGCAATTAAATGTTAGAATCAAAACTGATGCCCGACACCAGTTTACATTGACATTAGACGCTGAATGCTGATTAACATATGTCTACTTGATTTTGACAAAACAGAAGTGTTAGAACCTGGTTACTAAAACTAAGTTTCTGATTATGTAACTCTTAATGGCCTTTCAGCTATAGCACTGAAGGACCTTGGTATGATTAGCGCATAAAGATAACTATTAGGACAGCCTTTTTTTATCGCAGAAATGGTAAGCTAAGAAATGGTGTTACATGATGCAGAGAAACTAGTTAATGCCTTTGTCTCTAGGTTGGACTACTTAAATGACTGGATAATTCCAGTAGGTGCATAAACAAGCTCTAGTTAGTCCAGAATGCAGCAGCCAGAGTCCTTACAAAATACACGAAGTTTGACCATGTTACCCCACACTTACCCCAATTTTATCCACACTAAATTGGCTCCCAGTAAAAGATTGTATTGATTAAAAAATCATAACTAATGACCTCTAATTACAATCCTGCTTCGTTGGATAATTATACCTGTTTACTTAAGATCTCTTAAGATCTCCTGCCTTAAACATACAAACAGACTTTTGAATGCTCATCCCGGGGCTCTTTTTCTCAAAACAATTTTAACAAACAAACTGTATCCTTTCAACACATTTATTACTGTTTGACTTTTCTCTGTATGACTGTGTTATAATTATCAACACTTCACAATCTGGTGTCACCCAGAAAAGGATGGGCTTCCTTTTGAATCTGATTCCTTTCAAGGTTTCTTCCTCATGTCATCTTAGGGAATTTTTCTTGGCAACGTTTACCTCTGGCTGGTCATTAGGGATCTAGATTTACATCCGGACTTCTATAAAGTACGTTTCTGACAATGTCTATTGTTTGAAATTTTGGGACTGGGTGTCATCTTCAAGTCTAGATTGTTTTGTCAGGCAGTTTGCAAAAATGATTCACTTAAGTGCAGATCTGGGGCTTCATGGACTTAGAGTATGGAAATATTCTATGCTATCACCCCACCGTTTATGTACAATCACTCTTTTTTGTTTACAGTAGAATGGTCTCATGCCTGTGCTGTTGGCATCCTTGAGTCCTTGCTTGCATTGTGATAACAACATGTACTCTGTTTATGACTAAATAACTGAACGAGTTACTTCAATATTGGAGATTATAAACACCCTGTTGCATTATATATAGTAGATAATTTGATGAAGAATACTGGTGCTAGCAGGATTTTATGCTTCTCTCCATGAAAAAAAACAGAACCGTATAAACTTGTGTTTTTTCAATCAGTCAAAACCGTCTTAGTAATATAATTTTAAAAATTGAAGACAGCTCTATATATTACTTTTAATCCCAAGTTTTTTGTTCTTTATAATATATATATATATATATATATATATATATATATATATATATATATATATATATATATATATATAAAATGTACAAGTAAAGATTTCAGAGGCACTGGATTTCAAAATCTGCACAGACAGTATGGTCAGCATGTGTGCATACATGTGTGTTTGGCCCACACAGGAGGTGTTCTGGGCTCCAGGTTATTTTACAGGATGACAGCTGGTGAGGAACTCTGCCCTCCAATGAGGAAACCAAAGCCATGCGCAAGGTGAAAAAGTCTCAGTTTCCTCTGCTTGCTTCTTCCACATTCCTAATTGCACATTCTAGTGGCTTTTGTATATTGTGGGAAAAGGTTATTGGAAGGGAATATAATTTTGTTCCCTTTTGGTTTTTTAAAATTGGATTTCTTCTGTTTTTGTGTATAAATAGTTTTAGATCTTCAATCGAAATGTAACATAAACAAAGGCAACCTGAGTTAACACACAATATAGGTTTTTTTTTTTTTTTTTTCATTTTATATTTTTTTATTGAAGCAAAAAATTTATCCAGCACCTATCACCAATGTGAAAAACTAATTGCCCTCTTAAACCTATAATCAGTTTGTGCCAATTTTAGCAGCAATAACTGCAGCCAAACGTTTCCTATAACTGGACATAAGTTATTCACTTACTTCTAGGACTAGGACTTACTCCTGTGCTTTTGATAATTATCTTGCTGCAGTTGCACTTGAGTTTGAACTTACAGACTGAAGACCAGACATTCTTTATGATTCTCAGTTTTTTCTGGTTGAGAGCAGAATTCATGTTTCCCTTAGTTATTGCAAGTTGTCCAGGCCTTGAAGCAGCAAAGCATCCCCACACCATCACACTTCCACCACCATGCGTAGGTATCATGTTCTTTTTGTGGAATTCTGCACTTGGTTTATGCCAGATGTAACAGGACCCCTGTCTTCCAGTTATACTTTTGACTCATCAGTCATCAAGGCATGTTTTGGCAAAATTCAGACAACCATTAATGTTCTTCTGTGTTAGCAGTGGTTTTTTCCTCTCCACTCTTCCATGGATGCCATTTTGGCTCAGTGAATTTATGATAGTGGAGTCATGAACAGTGACCTTCATTGATGCAAGAGAGGCCTGTAGGTCCTTTGATGTTGTCCTTGACTCTTTTGGAACTTGTTGGATGAGTAATTGCTCTGCTCTTGGAAAATCTTGGAGGATTTTGGAAGGTCGGCCACTTCTGGGAAGGTTCACTACTGAACCGAATTTTTCCATTTGGAGATAATGGCTCTCATTGTGGGTTTTTTGAGTCCCGGAGCCTATGAACCAACTTTGCACCACTTTGTAACCCCAGATTGATATATTTCAATCACCTAATTTCTGGAATTTCTTTCAATTTTGGCATAATGTGCTACTGGGTAAGACCTGTTAACATCATGCTGTTGAAAAAGTTCTATTTAAGTGATGATTTGATTGAACAGGGTTTGCAGTAATCAGTCCCGGTTTCATCTAGTCCAGCTGAACCCCATTTTGAATGCAGTTTCATAGATTTGGGGAATTAGTAACTACGGGAGCAAATACATTTTCACACAGGCGCAGTTTTTGCTTCAATAAATAACTATAATTTAAAAACTGTATTTTCTGCTTATGCAGATTGCTTTTGTGTTATCTTAGAGTTTGTTTTGAGATATACTCAAAAACAGAAGTAATTAACCACAAGACTCTCTTGTCCACCCTCATGAGTCTTGGTGCAGCATGGTTTGCTTCCAACCTGGAAGGTAGCTCATAGCAAGTGACGTGGAAGGGATTAATGTCTGCTCCCCACAGACTGTCCACTGGTGTCGCGTAAGGCTCAGTACTTGGTTCTTCTGTTCTCGCTCTATACTCAATCTCTTGGTTAGGTCATATCCTCACATGGGTCTTCAAACCACTGCTATGTGGATGACACTCAACTCATCCTCTCCTTCCCTCCTTCAGACCCTCTTGTTTCTGATCAGATCTCAGCATGTCTAGCAGACATCTCATCATTGAAGGCAGCTCATCAGCTGAAATTTAATACCAGCAAAACTGAACTGCTGTTCATTCTAGGTGATTCATCCCTATGGCAGGATCTTATGATCTCCCTGGACAACTCTCTGATCCCATCTTTGGTTACTGCACGCAACCTTAGTGTAACCATGGACAATCAAGTGTCCTTTTCCTCTCACATTGCTAATCTGACACACTCATGTCGATTTGTCCTTTACAGAAGGATTTGTCCATTTCTATCAAGCCAATCAGGTGCTTGATCAGTTTCTTGTAATTTCGAGACAGGACTACTGCGACTTGCTCCTGACAGGTCTGCCTCTACAACTGATCCAGAATGCAGCTGCTCGATTGGTTTTCAACCTTCCTTAGTTCTCCCACACCAACCCAATGCTACACTCTCTCCACTGGCTTCCTCTCACTTCCTGCATCCAATTTAAAATAGTAATGCTTGCCTACAAAGCAAAAATGAACCAGCACCCACTTACTTCAAATCACTTATCACACCCCTCCAAGCCTTCAGTGGGTACTGGGAACAATTGTACTCGGTTTTGGACCATAGAAAATGTGTCCAATGTGAAAACCAGCATACTGTCTACCTATAAAAGAAACGAGAAATACCATCGTGTTTTTAAAAACAAAAAATGTACCTTCAATGTTACATGCCCAGACTGTTACACATACAGACTTTACTTGTAAGTCTGTGGACTTTTTATGAATGAATAGCATACAATAAAATAAAAAAACATAATCATACTTGGTAGCTAAACAATACAATATTACAAAAGGAAGCTGTCAAATTACCCTTTATTGTTGGTTTTTCAATTTGCCCACCTTCAAATGTACTACTTTGTATACATCAAAATTGAGTGTGTGTGTGTGTGTGTGTTATCCACAATCCTATCCACAACAGGCCGAAGTGGGTACAGGTTTTCATTCTAGCCAAGGTTCCGCACTTGTTTAATCAGTTGATCTTGCATTTCAATGTTTTATCAGCTGTGACTCCAACAGGCCCTTCTTAGTTGTTGTATTTTTTATTATATTTTTTTATTATTTTTTTTTCCCAAAAAAATCTCAACTGCTACATAAGCAAATAATTATTCTCTGGATCTTTACTACTGGAAACAACTTACATACTTTTTCATACAATAGATATTTGCTTTACACAAAACATGTTTGCTTTATTGGAGTTATAAGGAATCAACTTTGTATTTAACCACTAAAAACTAGTACTAATGAGGAAGAACTCTTATAACTAACTAAGCAGTACAGTGCATCTTTTTTGTAATTGCACTAATTATGCACATAATCACACACACACACAAACACACACACACACACACACACACACACACACAAAACACACGTACACAGACACACACACACACATATATATATATATGTATGCATATAATCTTCTGCAGCACATTATTGTAACTTTTCTGTATTCACTCGTTACTTTCCTTTTTAACAGTCATATTTTGATTTGTTTCTCTTTCTTCTCTTTTGCTGTGATCCAGATTTTAGAAGTTCCTGGTGACAGAAGATCACTTTGAGAAATGACGTTGTGAGCACTTGAGTCCATCCTTCCTCTCTATTTATATCCAGATCTTTCTTTCACTATATTTATGATGCATTTTTGTCTTGCTTGATAAAAAAATAATAATTTATTTAACTATAAATCATAATGTATAATGTTGACCTGTTGGGCATATATATGTCTTATGTCTTAAGACACAAGAAAAGCATCAATAATTTTGCATTATATTATATTTTTTATAATTTGATATTCCTGTGTAGTAGTAGTAGGTTTTGTTTTGTTGTTTTGCATATGCGATAGTTTTTAAAGAAATTAATACCTTTTTTATTATTTCTGATGTGAGTTTCTTTTTCATTGAAGTGTGAGTTGGACTCACACTATTTAGAGTAGGCCTAAATAACTTGTATTTCACTATACTTAATTGCTGTTCATTTATAGAAAATACTTCTTCAGGTTTTGAACTTCCAGTATTTCACAGTAAAATGGCTGTAGTTATAGAAAAATGATGATATTTTTTTTTTCCTGGCAACCACCTCCCAGCATTTTATGATAAAATACACAGCAAAATCCTGTTTAATGTACAGCAATACCACATATTTTAGTATGCTATAAAAGTAATACTATAAAAGCAACTACAACATTTAGTTGTTAATTTTATGGCAAAAATTTGATTTATGATATTTCAATTTATCTTAGCGTCTTTATATTTAATGTGCATTTCTGTACTGTAAATAAACAACATTCTTTTACTATAAAATATAAGACAGGGGAATATTTGTAAATGTAAGGTTTTTTTTTATTATTTAATTTTTTTTACAGTGTTTGCTAACACGAAATGTGTGTGGTCGTGTAAAACCGAGATCTTTAGCCTAGGTATATGCAAGATTTTGGTCTCAACTGTATGACTACATTATTATTTTTCTGGATTAAGATTAAGCCTTCAGAAAAAGTAAAGCATACACATTTAAAAAAAAAAATTATATATATATATATATATATATATATATATATATATATATATATATATATATAAATTTTAAATGTGTATGCTTACTTTTATATTTTTTATATGTGTTTTATGCAGGCAACAAGCTAAACAACATGTTTGGGTTTTTTTTTTTAGAACAGTAAGAACAGTCTTACATGAACAGCTATTGATTGTAGGTGTTCATGTCTAATCCCTAATATTTCACTAATTAATAAAATGTCAGTGTATTTTGTATTTTGCCTTATATAGGTTGTACTGCACTATTAGGGAAAGGTATAGCCATTGCTGAAAATGGTTACAAATGAAAAATTCAAATTTAATCAGAAATAGTTGAAACACAATTACTCTATGCTATTATGTTAAAAAAAAATAATAATAAAAAACATAAAAAAGAATGCACAACCTCCATATATGGTTTGTTTCCAAAAGTCGTCTTGTGCTTTTTTTAATGATTTTTTTTTTTATTATGAATAAATTGGTTGCTTTAATAAAGTTGGTATTTTTGATGTTTTTTATGTACATAGGTTTCAGTCTGAACTGGTCTTTTGTATCCACAACTAAAATTGTTTTTTTTTTTTTTTTTTTTTTTGCTATGAATAATATAAATGATGTTTGTGTTGTCTGTATGTAGTATTTAGTATTTGATGTCTATTTCTGTTGGGGAGATATAAAAAGTGAATATTCATGAAAACCAAATTGGACAAGATGTGCTGTAAGTCAGGATCTCTACATCTACACTAAGAGGAGTCTCTGGAGATGGTTTTCTTCTTACGCGCTGGTCAGCTCCGACCTCAAATGTGGGGTGAAGTTTGTTTTTGTCGTAAAGGAAAGGTGGAAAACAGAACTTCAGCTGCAGGATGTAGCTGTGTGTGAATGTGTTATGTGTCCTTGACTCACTGATATAAATAAAAGTAAAACATTTTTCATGTGATCTTTTGTCTGATTCCAAATAGGAATGATTAGGAAGAAGGTGTAAGAAATGTAAAGTATTTTCCATCTAATATTTTAGTTGTAGCAATTTCATTTGAAGCATAATGATGTTGCTTTAAACATCAAATTCAAATCGTGTTGTCAGGTGTGGTTTTCAAATCAATTGTAAAAGTCCATCATGTGCTTTTAATATGTTTGATTTTTAACTTAGTATATACAGTAATTACAAAGATTTTTACATGCTCACCGCTGAGCAGTGGAAAGATATTAGAGATGCATGTGGAGTAATTACAAAAATCTTCTTGGACCTTGATACACCTAATCTCATTGCACCTGATATCATCTGTTAACAATAAAGAGGAACAAGTTTGACTGTATATCAGTACATGCTTCTTACAGCATGAAATGGGGTTTCCACTAGCTCTGGTATTTATACAATCATATGCATTAAACAAAATCCAGTAGACCATATTTCAGTTGTAGTACTGAGTGATGTTTATGAAACCTTCATTTCTGTGGTCCATAGTTTAAACATTTTCTAACATAAAATGTTACTTACCCCACACCGAGGCTGGTCAGAAGGTGTTAATTAATTTTCCACATCACTGACAAATAGCGCAAGGCAAATCACCAGTTTATATTCATGTACTCGTATTATTGCCAGCAATGAGAATCCTATTATACAAACAGTCTCTTATTTTTCATTTGTTACTGCATGAAATTCTTCTCTATTAAGTGGTGACATGATCTTCCCCTGTCTGTCCAGGCAGCTGAGTCAAAAACTGACTAAAAAACCCAACTTCACTAGTACTCTGTTTGTTGCTGTACTAAACTGTTGTACTAACTCTTCTCTAAATTTTATTTGTAAAGCATGAGGATATGTTGGTCTTGATGGAGACCATAAAGCAGTTCTGTAAGTCACTGTGGATAAGGGCATCTGCTAAATGGTTTCTGGTAATGTGCAGTTTAGCTACCTATCTGACTTTTGGCACCGTAACAATAATCTGCCGATTTAACACTGAAGTGAGCAAAACAATTAACAGTTCATGTAGTTGAAAGGTGCTAGTAGAACTGCTGCTGGGTTTTGTTTAACATTAGCTTCGCTAAGATTCAGGTGAAAGGACTCCACTTTCACAGTTTCAAATTTCACTTTCACTGAATTAATAAAAACGACAAACCAGGGCTTTCTAAGTAGGTTATTAATTTATGCATTCACCAGAATGTTAATAAAACTTTCATTTTAAAAAATCATATGAAGTCTCGGCGGCGTGTGGTTTTTGAACTTGTCACCACTTTAACTCCTCACAAGGTTTCATGCCTAAAAACTTCAACGCTTGTAATTTCCCCAGAGGCAGCTAAGACATCCTTATTTGACCTGCTCACATAGAGATTACAGAACAAAGAGCATGGGGGGTCATTGTTTTTTTCTTTCACTCTTATAGACTGCTGTGCCATTTATGCAAATCTGACTTATTTGGTTGAAGCTGGAAAATCACAAAGGTCATTTCATTGGCTAACCCTCTCAATGGGCATTAAAAGAGCAGTGAAAACTTGTTGTGTGCTTTGGGAGAGAGGTGAATAGGTGGGTTTGAGGTCTCAGAAAGGTGTGTCAGAAACTTTGGCAGCACATTGGAGCCAGCTGGTCACCACAAAGCCCCTGTCATGTAACACCTCTATCCTTCCTTTTCTGAGCCTATCTGGAACTGCAGTCTTTCTCCCTGGAAACAAAGCGAGGGCATTTGTGATGTCAGCACAGTGTTTGTTTAGTGTTTGGAGATGCAGCTTGATATGTGGTGTTGGTAGAAGAATGGAATCATTATATTACAAGCATCACCATTCTTGGCTCTGAAACAAAAAAAACAGCATGTGATTTTCTGAAGGCATCCCTCATGTGACCCTGAAAAAGGGAATACTGTGTTGGACAATGGCTGACATGAACATCCCCATCTAATCCCCCCACCCCACCCCTTCTTTCTCCTCTCTCGCTGGCTTTTTATTTACTTATTTCTCTCACCCTTCATTTAACCCTCTCTGCTTTCTGTCTTTTTCATGTTTCTTGCAAACTCTTATGGTGAACGAAAATGAAGTGAAATAAAAAGGAAAGGCTTGGTTGACAGACAAAGCAGGAAACTTGGTGGCACAGATGTACAAAACATTACAAAAGGCAGGGGTGGAGAGGATGTGTCACCATGATGACGTCAGCACTGCTGGCCAGAGCATTTCCTTACAGGTGAACTTTTAAATGGAGACTGACAGATATATTCTTCCTGCTATTTTATTAAACATCTAAAACTGCAGCATTCCTCCGGCTAATCAGGGTTGTTTTGAGGTACACAATTATCCACATTTCCAGTTTGAGATCAAAGGAGTAATGGAGAATGAGTTATCTCAAATGAATGAGACTTATTGTGTTGATATTTCTACTGACATATACCTTTTTCTCTCCGAGTTCTTTTTAAGTGACATTGCCTGCCTTATTATATGGGAACTAAAAATTCAATATCAAGAGCTGGGAAGGATTTGACTTTGCCTACTAAACATTAAAATATAATGCACTTTTGGAACTAAATGCAAACCTTGTATGTGTTCGTATGTGTATATGAGTGTGTTTTAGCCATTTAGAGAGATCTATTTCATACTGTAGATCTCATTCATTGTCAATCCTAATTACTTGTTTTTTGGAGTTTTTTTCTTTGTTTGTTCTCTTGGAAAGAACAGTTCAAATGGACTGAATAACATTTTCCAAATGCAGCTTTTATTGTTTCAAAATGCCAAACAATAAAAACATTGCAAAGATTGTCTGTCATAGATATAGACCAAATGACCTCCTGAAGTAATCCTTCACTACATAAGGGGAAGTACATAATAACTGCCTCACTGCTATTTATCCAGGATGTTCCACACTGACAGCATCCTCATAGTGAAGGAGTCTTGTCTGTTTGCCCCAGAATGAGGGTGAGAAGGGAGACACTAGGAGATGAAAAGACTTCAGTCCAGGTTCTTTTTTCTTTTTTTATATATATAGGAGGAATTGTGGCAGAAACAGATGGTGCCTTCCATCAAAGAATACCAAAAATAAAACTACTTAAGTGCTACACATGATGAATTATTGATAGATTTTGATAGTTGTTTTGAGGGGGGGGGACTAAAAAGAAAACTGTACAAAGAAGCATTGGCCTCAGGAAAAGCTGAACATAAAATAGACTGGCGTTGATAACTCTTTAGGTTCACAATACCAATCCAAAAATGATTGCAGCAAACATACTAGAAGATATTGCAGGAGATCTCTCTCTCCACATTTCTGTCTCGGTTATGACAATTGTACAAATATTGCTTTTAACATCAGCAAATAAGTCTATTCTGAGATATTTGCCAGGCTGCAAGTGAAACCATTAACATTTTTTTGTTTGATGTTCTATTCAGGATGAAAATCCGAGAAACATGCACTGAAACTTCAGCAGTCAGTTGTGTTTATTATTTTTTGGAGTGTTTGAGTGCTAAACAGTTTTTATTCTTTGCAATGCTGATTCTCAGCAGGTGTTTTAAGGCTAATTGAGGTTAAGTGTACTTTTACTATGCAAATATTGCCTAGGGTCACAATACATGACACTGCCTTCATATATGTGATTGTTCTGTATTATGAACAAAACAGACATCTATTTCGTGTCATTAAGCAACATGAAATAGGTGTTGAGCATGGCAGGGTGAGTTGAGCACTACATGATCGGGTGTTGGCGCAGCTGGATGTGTGGAGGACAGATGGCATGTGGCGAAGCAAATAAGACTTGATTACATTTGAAAATTTTCTGTATTATCTGTTTTAACTGATATAATACCATCATAGAGCGGGAAGGTCTTTTTCTTTGTGACTGATTCACCTGGAGCTAATATTGAATCAAGGTCATTTAATGGATGTTACAGCACAAACAAAAGTGCTCTAAGCATTCCAGGACAGACCTAACCTCGGGCCGAAACATCAAAATTCAGGTTGGACATTTGACATTCCCACAGGCGCTAAATGTCCTGGTGCTGATTTGGAGAGGAAGAGAAAGGAAAAAATAAGTATACCCATCCTGTTTCTAAATGCTCACTATCTGGTGTTTTGTATACAGTTAATACAACATGCAACAATATGTGTGTGTGTATATAAATAAATACATTAAATACAAATATAAATTCTGCTTCTTTCAAATAAAAAACTACATTGAAAATCTGGATTTTTTTTTTTCAACTGTAAATGAACTGAATGTTTGAGAATTTTGAAATATTTAAAACAAAGAAAGTAAATGTTAAATATCTTGAATATTTAATATTCAAGATTCAAGATTTATATGTCCCTGTTTAAATATAAGCAAATTGTTACCTGTTTAACTGCTTTGTACAAAAGGTGCCATGCCTAATCGCTTCTACTGAAGCATGTGTTTAGATGGATTTTTGCAGAAAGGTTTTGCACAAACTTGGGGAGTCCGTGCCAAGCTCTAATAAATACTAAGAAATGTATGGAAATATTTCAAAGACTCGTGTTGCTGTCAATTATATAATTTATAATGAAAACTGTTGAAAAGAATGGGGGAAAAAGTAGCATTTTCACTAATTCTCTCAGATTTTTGGATCCCACTGTACATATACTATATATTGGATCTTTCAGGCTTTTTGGTAAATATCTGTCTCTGTAAGTACAAGACAGCCTTGATGATGGTTTCATCAGAATTGGTGATATTTTACTTTAAATAGTCCACTCTGCATTTTGCAAAATGCTAAATATCCTTCATATTTTTTTTATTAATATTTGAATATCTGCACTCTAATGCAGAATTGATCATTAAAAAAAAAAAAAAACTACATGTATATTAACAAATATAGGTTGCCTAAGACTTTTCCATTGTTCTCACAAAACCACTTGCTCCAGTTTTCTGTCTTTCTTTCTCACTCCCTCTCCCCACACTAGGGGTGTGTGTGTGTGTGTGTGTGTGTGTGTGTGCCCACGCATCACTGGTTGTGTCCTGCGATGATAATAACGGCAGTAGGAAAGATTATCACAGTCAGCCACTTGTGAACTTCAAGGTTAAAAGAGCATAGCACTTGTGGCTTTGTGTTTTCAAAAGAAAGGCTAATGATGAATTAATTAGCTTTGCACTGTGCCTGCTCTTACTGCCCCCATCTGAGGACCTTATGCACGGAGCAGAATAATAGTTTTCCTCAGAAAGAAATATTTGTTACTTATATATTTTATTTAGACCATTTTATGACAAAATTTTTGAGCTTACATATATGGTTTTTTTTTTTTCAATATTCACTTTCACTAGTTTTGTAGCAAGAAAGTACAATGTGAATAGTTTGACTTTGCATATTTGTTTGATGTATTGATTATTACTAGTATAATACCTCAGTTAAATTCATTATTTATTTTATTTAGAGATTAGTTGTCACACTTCAAAGTAGAATGCAGGAGATAAGACGTGGAGACTTTTGGAGATTTTTCTTATTATTATTCATTTTTATTGATAACATTTGTTAATGGATGACTGCAATTATGATAAAGACAATGAGAATGATTTAGACTACAACTAGTGTACCTTGAAGGTGAACAGTTAGAAATGATGTGTGCGTACCAAATATAAAAATTTTGCTTACTTGGACAGGTTTCAGCAGTGTAAAAAGCTGTGAATGCCTTCATCTGGCAGATTTTTAAAGCCAGCATACATGTATCTTTTGTTGTACTAAATATCCCAATCAGCCTGGTCAAAGATGGTAGCAGAAAATACTGGCACAGTAGCCGAGCAATTTGTAAACAAATATGAATTATTACCATTGAAATAAATAGATTTTTATTTCAATCAAAATTGTATTGCTGTAGAAAAAAAGCTCTATTATATCTGCAGTGCTTATTTATTTTAATTATTTTTAGGGAAAATACTTTTTGCAGAATTTAAACATAAGAATCATTGACACAATCATTGACAAGACAACAAGGAACCATATTTTTACAGGAACATTTTTGGTTTTGTATATACAATAAGATGAGATAAAATTTACTGATCCTAAAAAACAATTCTTGAAATTTGTGCAAGCTATGGTACTGTTTATCACCGTTTTAAACTGTTTTAGCCTTTCTTTAACTTCACTAAGTGCTTACGTAATGGACTTAATGCTCCATGTGAAGTTCGGTAAGTCTTGTTTTCTGGCCTTATCATGATATATCTTACCTAGCTTTAGGGATATGCTACATTATCTTACACTATATAAGTTTTTCACATTATATCGCATGTGTTGTATGTATTTTTACACGATGCTTACTTTTTTCTGATTGCATTAAATGTGAATTAATTTATTTAAGTATCGCGGTACAGTAGTATTTTATTCAATTCATGTTCAAAATATTTGATTCCAGTAACACACAGGCCACAACAATATCTGGAAGAAAAAAAAATAATAATTGCATGGTCTTTTTTCACTCTTTAACAGCCCACTGTAGCCTCAGATTTCTGTAGCCTCAAGTTCTTGGCTGACAGGAGTGGAACCATTCAACAGATGTATAGAGTGGTTATTTGAGCTATCACAGGAATGTCAGGTTGAACTAATGGCCACCCCTGAAATATTATTGAACACCCCAGTGGCCAGCCTAGAGTCAGTAGGTTGCTGCTCAATCTGTACTTTAATGTTCATATGTTGATGGAGGAAAAAAACAACCGCCCTTATAAACCTCTTTGTTCTTATGGAATGGGTGTGTGAATGTGTGTGTGATTGTTCCCAGCGATGGGCTGGAACCCGGTCCAGGGTGTCCCCCTCCATGTGCCCTGAGTCCCCTGGGATAGGCTCCAGGATCCCCTGTGTAGGATAATAGTACAGAAAATGGATGGATGGATGGACATTGAATATGTAACGGTTCTATGTCTGAGTGAAGGACTACCACATTGTTTTCCTTCAGAATTAGTGGAGCATTCCCATGTGTCATCACCTTCCCAGGCAAAGCTGCAACCTCATGACCACGTCCCCACATGGCTAGCCTATAAAAGGTTCCTAACACATCATATTATTAGCCATTCTCATCAAGCTCAGTGATTTAAGTGGCCTGGAGAGCCTCAGTCGTAAAAATCAGTCAAACATAGAACAGTCAAAGTCATCACAAGGGTTGGTAATACTTCTTGATAGTGCACCCAGCTTGAAAGAAATAAACAGCACTCATAAATAGTGCTGATACAGTAATATATTCAGGCTGATAATCATTGATGTTGATGCTTCTTTCCAGTGCTTGGGTTGTGAAAAAGCAACATTCAATCTCCATATCACTGTTTCACAAATGTCCACAAGTGACAATCCTTTTTATTGTCACCCAGGAGGTATCCATAACATACGTTGGATTGGAACCTCTTGACTTGCAATCAGGTATGCTTGTACAAATACTTCCCTGACCCAATGGACTAATCTGCATTTTGACTTTGGAGTCCCTTTACAAATAACTAATCTGTGATGAGCCACTGGTGGTCAATTCCCCCTTCCACCTGTCTCGTTTGCAAGAGCAGATAGGTTGATAGGTTTACTGATTTACTGCAGAATCAATAACTTTTGCAGGGATTTGGCAGGAATTTCTCACATAGTGAGAAAATGTCAATTTTACCTGCAACTAGCACACAGATGCAGCATGCACACTCATAAAAGTGCATATGCAGTATGCTGGGGTTGCTCCCCAGAGACAAACCCATAATTCCAAGGTGTATGGTCTACAGTGTTGCTTTACTGTGACCTGTTTATCTGGGAATGTAGGTCTGATTTGTAAGGCCTAGTAATATTAACTAGAAGAACAATGGTCTTTCAAAACGAAATGGGTGTCACACATGTTATCCATATCAGCTGTAGTAGCTGAAATACATACAGCAGTAGTGCCAACATATCCTGGCCCAAAGCATTTGTCAATGCCTTGTACGTGAACCATGTTGAAAGTGAGCTGCCTGTATTTTTGCAAACTGATCTTCTCTATGGGTTTATTTTTTTTTTTTACCTCAATTACCTACTCGTAAATTTGGTGATCCCATGGCACTTATGGGAGACAACGTATCCCATGTTTGATCGAATCAGCTTGATACATGGGCAGTTCTTCAGACTGGTGTTCATCTGTCTGCTTCCAGAGCCTGCTAGCCTGACCACAACGTCACTTTTAGCCCCCTTAGCAATTGACGTACAGTAAAATGCCATTTTGGTGTTTTGGGTCTAGTGCTAACACACAGATTTCATTTCACAATTTCCTTAATAACAGGGAAATAAAACATGTGCTGGATCAATGCCTTCTTAACTGCTTTAATAATGCCTGTGATTTACCACATTTCACTGCTATATTACCCATTGCTTGGTTAGTACTGCCTTGTAGGCTTGCTGTTGCAGTTATGGGCATTATCTCCTTAACATTAGTGGCTCTGCATCTGGTATAGCAACCACTACACATGCTCTGTTCTTTGGCTGCCATGTATTTTGCAGTGCACACAATGCCTCTTTAATGTAGTTGATGCTGTGTAGGATAACCCAGGCATCTAAACCATGAACATTTGATCAGCTGTGTCAAATAGAAAATCCAGTTTCAGTTTTAATTAGCTGCCTTAATTTCAGCCTGCCATGCATTCGCCACTGCTGCTAAGTCATACTCCTACATTACAAGTACACTCTGATCAGATGCTACTCTGGTTGGCAATGAACACTCTCCACCAAAGTGGGCCTCCAGCTTAGCGAATGAGACAGACCCACTGAGGGCACATAAGTGTCTATCTCTGCATGAGAGGCGGATTTAGCCTAATAATTTGTCACAAGCTGTGCACTTCATTGAGCTGTTGCATTTCCACTAATGGATCTTGCATTTGGGCCTTGCTTACTGCCAGCATCTCTACTCTGCATTCCAATGTAATAAAGGTGCTCCTCTTCCATGGGGCGGAACAGTGAAGTCTTCTGCCCACTTCTGTTCCTGCTGCAAGCACTCTACTGCCATACCTCCTGCTCATTTATCTCCTCCAAAAGAAATAAAATGCATAGCCAACAATATTTCCATGCTGCATTTTCAGAAAAGCTCTGTAAGTGCCTGTCGGAAATGTCTAGGTCCCAAACCATATGGGCATTGATCATGTCCATCATCCAACTCCATGGGGCTTGGCAAAATTAACAGCTCCCCATCCTATCCTGAAATACATGAAAGGTTGGGAAGCTAAAGCATTTCAATAATTCACACAAATTATAATATTATTTTCCTTGCATCCGCATATTCTAGTCTGCAACACATCAAACTCAATGTGTCTTGATAAGTGACACAATCAATCATGGTGAAAATATTAATAAGTTAAATATAGAATTAATCTCATTCACAGTGCCCATCAAGACACTCTATCTGATGCAGATTTACAGTATCAATAAACAGATTAGCGAAAAGTAAACGGAGTAGAGCGCTGTATTTACTTCCTCAACCTTTCAACAAGACAAGAATGGGAAAGAGTTCTACTACTGGCGGTTCATCAGTGGAAGGAGTAGAACAATTTGTTTGCATTTATATATTTTTAAAGTGATTTTAGCATCTTCAGAACTGAACTATAATGTCTATATTTTATTAGCACCAGAAAAGGAAGAAGTTTGAAAAAGAATAATACCCATCAGTGTATTTGGGAGAAAAGAAGTCTTCAAATCAGGACAGCCAGGTCACAGGAGGATAAGAATATCTTTTGTTACAGGTAATGTAGACAGGTTTTCCAGTGTTTTAGTGCAAATTCTAAATCATTGTGCATTGTGCATTTTTGAATGGTGCCAATAATTATGGAGTTGAGTGTAACACTAGAGATTGTGCAGACAATGTAACTAGAGCATTAATAAGTTCAGGATGTGCCTATTAGGATGACAGCTTTGGAGGTGCAAAGGAATAACAGTTATCAGTTGGCACAGGCTGATCTCGCCCCATCTGCTGAGACTTTGCATATATTTTCAGCTTCCTGAGCAATGATTAGGGCTGTCAGAACCTCTTTAACCTTCTAACTGCTGGTCCCAACTGGCCCTAATTAGAGACTAATGATTTCTAAAGACACAGGCTGTGATTGGACTGCCTTTGCAGTTTGTATACAAATTAATCAGCAATCACATTAGGCATCTAAGTCATTGCTGATGTATAGACAAAAAAGTCATACATCAAAGATCATTATGAAAGGACAAATGAAACAACAATAGCTTTCTTGCCAAAGCATATAGAAAGGTTTGACATGAGACATGACATACCTTCCATCTTTTTTTAAAAATGATTTTGTACTGTAAAAGAGGTACCATAACACTCATTCCGTTTTATTTATTTATTTTTTGCATATTCAGATACATTTGATGAAAAACAGCCAGGAAATCGTTAATCATGCATCAAAATGACCCTTTTAAGTTCAATATGATAAACGATGTATCTCATATTATCAACAACAAAAAAAGTTAGTCTAGATTTTGTGTGTTGTAGCTCAAATGTTGGCTGCACATTTAACCCCAACATATGACTCTTTGAGGCCATCTGGAGAGTTGGCTCTTGTTGGAGAAATCCATTGAGGCCCTCTCACAAGTCGTGCCGTCTTCCCAGATGATGGAAACCCCAGAGATTTTGTGTCACACTGATGATGGAATCAGACAGCTCATACGGAAAGAAACAAAAAGAACCTCAACATTCACAAGCTCTTCAATAATGTTTTGGCGTTGGTGTGTGTGATTGTGTGAATACAAGAAATTAGTCACTAATCACTTTGTTAAGATTCAAACTGGAAAGAATGGGTGGGGGGTGTCAATGAAATGGAAATACCAATAAATAAATATTTTAACAGTTATCATTAACCTTTATGCATTTTTCTACACAGTTTAACATTGGAGTGTGCTGGAAAATACTCCAAAGTACAGTACGTTAAAAGGAGCTGTCATAATTTCACTGCACTGGTTTTTTTAACTCTCTGATATTAATGGACATTCTGGAAGCCCAACCCTCTTACCCCGTCTCACACCAGTAACGACCCAGCATGTGTACGCTGTGCTTAAAAGGTGAACTGATGCAGTGCCCTCACTTTCTGTCAAGGTAAATTAATATTTCAGAACAAGGACACTTGAAAGAGAGACGTATTTGTTTTCTTTTTCTAAGTTTGTGAATGGGGAACAAGTTCACCATGGCGTGCTTAATTGTGTATAGAATTCTATAAAATGTATATACATTTCTTTAAAACTTGGCATAAAAACCACCCTGGCAACCCAGAGCTCAATAAATCACTCTGTAATGGGTTATACAGTGCCTTGCGAAAGTATTCGGCCCCCTTGAACTTTTCAACCTTTTGCCACATTTCAGGCTTCAAACATAAAGATATAAAATTTTAATTTTTTGTGAAGAATCACCAACAAGTTGGACACAATTGTGAAGTGGAACGAAATCTATTGGATATTTTAAACTTTTGTAGCAAATAAAAAACTGAAAAGTGGTGCGTGCAAAATTATTCGGCTCCTTTACTTTCAGTGCAGCAAACTCACTCCAGAAGTTCAGCGAGGATCTCTGAATGATCCAATGTTGTCCTAAATGACTGATGGTGATAAATAGAATCCACCTGTGTGTAATCAAGTCTCTGTATAAATGCACCTGCTCTGTGATAGTCTCAGGGTTCTGTTGAAAGCGCAGAGAGCATCATGAAGACCAAGGAACACACCAGGCAGGTCCGTAATACTGTTGTGGAGAAGTTTAAAGCCGGATTTGGATACAAAAAGATTTCCCAAGTTTTAAACATCCCAAGGAGCACTGTGCAAGCGATCATTTTGAAATGGAAGGAGTATCAGACCACTGCAATCTACCAAGACCTGGCCGTGCCTCTAAACTTTCAGCTCAGACAAGGAGAAGACTGATCAGAGATGCAGCCAAGAGGCCCATGATCACTCTGGATGAACTGCCGATAACTACAGCTGAGGTGGGAGAGTCTGTCCATAGGACAACAATCAGTCGCACACTGCACAAATCTGACCTTTATGGAAGAGTGGCAAGAAGAAAGACATTTCTCAAAGATATCCATAAAAAGTCTCGTCTAAAGTTTGCCACAAGCCGCCTGGGAGACACACCAAACGTCACACCAAACGTTGAGAAATGGCTTTCTTCTTGCCACTCTTCCATAAAGGCCAGATTCTCGCTTTCAACAGAACCCTGAGACTATCACAGAGCAGGTGCATTTATACAGAGACTTGATTACACACAGGTGGATTCTATTTATCACCATCAGTCATTTAGGACAACATTGGATCATTCAGAGATCCTCGCTGAACTTCTGGAGTGAGTTTGCTGCACTGAAAGTAAAGGAGCCGAATAATTTTGCACGCACCACTTTTCAGTTTTTTATTTGCTAAAAAGTTTAAAATATCCAATAGATTTCGTTCCACTTCACAATTGTGTCCAACTTGTTGGTGATTCTTCACAAAAAATTAAAATTTTATATCTTTATGTTTGAAGCCTGAAATGTGGCAAAAGGTTGAAAAGTTCAAGGGGGTCGAATACTTTCGCAAGGCACTGTAGATATTGCAGATCTATAAAGTGGACAATGCGTAAGTATTGAATATACATTATGGTACAGTGCACATTCCAATACAAAACACACCTTTCATCCAAAGTGATGTACAGTCAGCCATTGACAAGTTTCCATTGACTGACCTGAAACACTTCCAAGATATCTGTAGGGGGAAAAATATAGTAACAACTAATTCTCACACTAAAAACCATTATGTAAAATATAAATAAAATATGTTGTCATATAATATTGTATATAGAAATAAATATGTGCAGATTAATTTAATTCTTAATTTAATTAAGATTCTGAATATAATGCATTATGTATATAATTAAACCATCATAAACTTGTATTAAGAAATTTCAACATACCCTATGTGTCAGGTTATTGTTTGTTAACCATGTACAAGTTGCATGGAGAACAGACAATCATATCTGAGGTGTTTTTCTACAACATACATTACTTTAACCTGAAGCACTAAATTTCAGCTTTACCAATTCTAGTAGTAATTAATATTTTGCTCAGTTAATTAAGGCAAATTTGTAGTTTTTTTTTTTCACAACATCGAACCTGCCTATGGTAACGAGCGACATGTTGGAGTGATGTGTAAAAATAAACGACATGATATGTGAGGGCTGATCAAAGTGCACAGAATGCAGATCTTTTTTATTTATTTATTTATTTGTTTGTTTATTTATTTATTTTTGAGCAAAAGAGGAGCGGTATGTGCAATTAGGTTTAAAAAGATGGTAGTGGGTTTGTGAACGTGAAAGAGTTGTTTTTGTTGTTAATAAATTAGAGGTGCACTGTTGAATTTTGGGTCTCTGGACACCCACGCACACACACACACACACACACACACACACACACACACACACACACACACACACACACACACACACACACACACACATACAAAAGGCCTGGGCACTTTTGTTATATTTGCTCATGTGTGCATGGGTGAAAGCACCCAAACGACATGCACCTGAGTCCTGCTCCTATTTTTTAATTCACCAAACCCATCTCTAAATAAAAAATTTTTTTAAACATTTTAAACCTGTTTTTAAGCACGTAAACGAGAGCAGCAGCAGTAGAAGTAGTTGTAGTAGTAGTAGTAGTAATAAAAAAAATAAATAATAATAATAATAATAATAACTAAACAATATTTTTTTTCTTGCTCTACCAGTTCTTTCAAACTCCTGTCTAAATTTGAACCTGACCAATTTGTTCTAACATGAGGATAGTTTATATTCTTGTAGAGATGACTTCAGGGAAGAGCTCTTGATAGCCTGTATATGCTACAGATACAAATCATTTGTAAACATATATTTTTTATTAACATATATTAACTTTTCATCAACAACCCTTTGGTGCCCTTGGTAGGATTCAGTCTGTTATTGCTCTTTCTATATTTGTTGTGAGGGACATATAAAATGTTTGTGCTTGCAATGGAAGAAAATGACCTTCATAATCTAAGTCCATTTATGCTAATTCAAGCATGTTTTCAGACAGGACTCATATGTGGTTATTAAAGCACAGAGGTCTGAACAATGGCTGCAAAGTAATGTGAAAAAGAAGCAAACCTTTAACAGGACTTAATGGTATAATGCCAGTAAAAAAGCAAAATAACAAGTGTCCCTTACTGTGTTTTTGTGATGAGATTTTTAAAAGCGCATCAGAAAGGCCAACCTTTTTTTTGTTCTATAATGGAATTTTATTTCTCTGAATATGCATAATAATTGCATTCTTCCTAATTAATTATAGATTCAGCATTGTCCTTCATGTACTCCATCTGAGTTCAAAACCTGTCCTTAATTGTCAATACCTGCTGTGCCACTGTGCTGCTCGAAAACATCAAGGTGTCTGAAGTAAAATGTTTGCCATGGATTGAAATTGCATTCAGCAACACATCATACTTCGTGGTGGTGTTCATCATATAGTACTGCATTCAAGTTGCATGATCCTTTATTCTTTAAGTGTGAGTCCTACTACTAGCTTTTTGTGTTTAAGGTGTGACAACTAATAAGAAGAAGCAATTTTATCTGCAGTTTAAAGGTTTTATTCTCTTTTTTTCACATTTACAACTCGCATTCAGTGAGAATTCGTTGAAGACTT
The DNA here is from genome assembly GCA_012411365.1 of Ameiurus melas. Taxonomy (NCBI): domain Eukaryota; kingdom Metazoa; phylum Chordata; class Actinopteri; order Siluriformes; family Ictaluridae; genus Ameiurus; species Ameiurus melas. The sequence goes on from CM022761.1 coordinate 5,052,409, forward strand.
TACATATTTTGTAATATTTTAAATAATGTTCTAAAAGAAAGTTTTTGCTTTATTCCAGTAACTTTCATATCATGACTTCTTTTTTGTTTTATTTTTACCACACTCAAGCCAACCAGGACAGCCAGGAACCTTGGGGTAGCTTTTGATGACAGCTTGACCTTTACAGACCACATTTCAACAACTGCATCGTACTGTAGGTTTATTCTGTATAACGTTAAAAAAAAAAATCAGACCCTATCACACTGAAAAGGCTACTCAGATACTAGTCCAGGCTCTTGTTATATAAAAACTGGACTACTGCAACACACAGCTCTCGGACCTCCAAGCCAGCTCCATCAAACCTCTTCAAATGATTCAGAACTCAGCAGCACGTATCGTCTTCAACCGGCCCAAGAGAACCCATGTCACACCCCTCTTTATCTCCCTCCGCTGGCTTCCTGTAGCCGCTCGTGTCAAAATCAAGGCCTTGATGCTCACCTACGAGACCTTGTCTAGAACAGCATCCCCCTACCTCAACTCTCTCCTTGAGGTTTACGTTCCCTCACGCAATCTGAGATCGATTAACGACCGATGCTTAGTAGTAGCTACTCAGCGTGGCTCAAGGTCCATTTCCAGAAAATTCACACTAACTGTACTTCAGTGGTGGAATGAACTTCCAACCTCAATCCGGACCACAGAATCTCTCACCATCTTCAAAAAATTGCTAAAGACCCACCTCTTCCGTGAAAACCTTACTAACCCTTAAAATGCTAACCCCCACATTCTTTATAAAAAAAAAACCCACACACCTCTTACACCTCTCTGCGCACTTGGAACTCAATTATAAATCTTGTATAGTAGCACTGCTTATACTGTTCTCTGCTTGATATATCGCTTTGCTTGTATTTCCTCATTTGTAAGTCACTTTGGATAAAAGCGTCTGATAGATGAATAAATGCAAATGTTGTTTTCTATTTTTATTTTAAAATGTATTGCCTACAATTTTTAGCTATAGGTTTATCTCAGTCTCTATTAGCTAGGCTGACTGTGAATGCTCTTGGCATGGAAGGCCATTTCAGATTTCCTCTCAAGTAGCAGCTGTTTTCTCCTGACATATGCTCTGGAGTAACATGAGCCATGGACATTAAAGCTATAACCCCTCATGCATGTCCAAAGCAGAGGATTCAGAGAAGAAAAGGGTTTTGACATTCTGTCCAACAGACTGTGCAGTGAGCTTCTTTTCTCAGATGGCTTGATATGAATTCCCTAAGAGGAGGAAATGTTTAGTTCTAGACAGACACCAGCCAGTCTGAGTTGTTATGGATGCAATTCATTGATATTGGTGATATTTGGAATATTTACTAAAGTGTATATAAAAGTTCCAAAAACAGACTTGATGTGGCCAAGACTCATAGGAAGCTATTCTCTGACGAAGAAGAAATGGGTGAAACAGGATGATACAGGAGTAAGATTCCTGAAACCAGTATCAAGTGTTGAATGTCCAGGAAGACACTTGGTTATTCTTCATGTTCTAGAGGATGAGTGACGGTGATTGTCTCTGTAGAATCTAGGGTACAGTATCTCTTCCTTTTGTCCAGTGCTCTCAAACTAGTAACATAAAGGACTATAGTGATGGGTGATGCAGTGTGACCTGAGAAAATGAAGGTTCCACAATTGCACACTGCATGTTTCCATTCCATAACCATGGGCATTAATATGGAGTTGGTCCACTGCTGTAACAGTCTCCACTCTTATGTGAAGGCTTTCCACTAGATTTTGGACTGGGATTTCTGCCCAATCAAGCACAAGACCATTAGTGAGCTTAAGAACTGATATTGTGCGTGGACTTCTGGTGCACAGGCTATGTTCCAATTCATCCTGGAGGTGTTTATTGGGTTGAGGTCAGGGCTCTGTGCAAGCCACTTGTTTTCGTTTGCACCAACCTTGGCTAACCATGTTTTTATGTACTTTGAACTGTGCATATAGGAACCGTCCTGCTGGACAACTGTAATTGGGACATTGTAATGCTACAGCATAAAGAGACATTCTAGACATTTGTGTACTTTTAACATGGTGGCATAGGCTTGGGAAGACTCTCTTATTGTGTGATGGTCAGGTGTCCACATACTTTTGGACAAGTAGTGTACGAGTAACAAATTTCACGTACATTCCTCTATGTAGCCAATTGGTTTAAGCTTGAGAGAGGATAGTCCTCAGGCATCCCTTGACTCAAAAGGGCATAGAGAGTCCCCCCCCAAGAGGTGTAATACTGTAAAAGATACCCATAAAGCATGACTCCAGTAGTGATGGAATGCACGCACTACATTGTTGGCAAGAGCTGTTTATTTGTTTATAAACTAGTCTGTTATTTGCTGATTACTTAAACATTAACAGCCTGCGTTTGATTACATTATTGGACACAAATTTTGATTCAAATAAGGAAAGGATTAATTAAGATGTAATTAAAATAAAATCAGTCCTAAGGCCCTGTTTTCAATCACATGTTGATGAGGACTATGTTTCAAGACAAGCTCCAATTCTGTGTTATGTAAATAAGGTTTGAAGATTAAGCCTGGGGTTTTTAATTAAGTTAATTACGCATGCACTAAATATAAATTTTAAAGGTCATCTTAGGAATTTTTTTCTGAACTTTGATAAACATGTTGTTTATCAGTATGTTTAATTGTGTCATTGTTGTAAAAGTATACAAGGCTTATTACGAGTATACGTGTGCACTTAATATTATAACTCTCAGTTTCAGTCTTTTATCTCATTCAATAATTATTTAGTTTAATTAATTTTTTATCAATATTTTTAATTAATTGTTGTGCTGTTGTGTTAACATGATTTTCCTCTGGGTTCTCTGCTTTTCTTCCACCTTTTTTTGATTTGAAATTGCCACTATGTCGATTGGTGAGGATTCTAAACTGCCCCTTGGTACAAGTGTGTGCAATATATCTTACAAAATCGTAGATACACTGTCTGCTCATCCCTTTGTGCGCCGTAACCTGTTTGCGGAAATTGATTATATTTAATTCCAGCAATTTATTTTAAAACAAGATCTCAGCATCCTTGCTTTTTGTAATCTTGGTAATGTAAGTATAGTGATTTCTTCTCTTTTTGTGTATTTCTCATACTAAATAGTTTTAGATCTTCAAACAAAATACAACATAAAAACAAAGGCAACTTGAGTTAACACACAATACAGTTTTTATGTTTTGTTTTTTTTATTGAACAAAGTTATCTATCACCCGTGTGAAAAACAAATTGTCCCCTTAACCTTAAAATCTGGTTGTGCCACCTTTAGCAGCAATAACTGTAGCCAAACTCTTCCGATAACTGGAGATCAGATTTTTACAGCACTGTGGTGAAATTTTGGCTCACTCTTCTTTGTAGAACTGCTTTAGTTCAGCCACACTGGAGGGTTTTCGAGCATGAACTGCTCGTTTGAGGTCCTGCCACAGCATCTCAATTGGTTCAAGTCAGGATTTTGACTAGGCCACTCCAAAACTTTCATTTGGCTTTTTTTTTTCTTTCTTTTAACCAATCAGAGGTGGATTTACTCATATGCTTTGGATCATTGCCTTGCTGCATAATTCAGGTGTGCTTGAGTTTCAACATATGGACTAAAGACCAGACATTCTCCTTTAGGATTTTCTGGTAGAGAGCAGAATTCATGTTTCCCTCAATTATTGCAAGTTGCCAGACCCTGAAGCAGCAAAGCATCCCCACACCATCACACTGCTGCCACCATGTTTGACCGCAGGTTTGATGTTCTGTTTGTGGAATTCTGTGTTTGGTTTACACCAGATGTAATGGGACTCCTGTCTTACAAACAATTCCACTTTCAACTCATCAGCCCCATACGCAGCAAGCTGTGATGCATTGTGTGTTCTGCCAGCTTTCTCTTATAACCAGCATTACCTTTCCAGCAATTTGTGCTACAGTAACTCTTCTATGGGATCGGACCAGATGGGCTAGCCTTCGCTCCCCGCATCAATGAGCCTTGAGGCCACCAAGCCTACAAAGGGCACATGAACATGAACTGTACCATGGAGCAATGAAAGAAACTGGCCTGATCTTATGAATCACATTTTATTTTAAAATTTTGATGCCCGGGTGCGTGTGTATTGCTTACCTGGGAGAGAGATGGCACTAGGATGCACTATGGGAAGAAGGCAAGTGGGAGGACGTGTGATGTTGGTCTGTTGTGAAACTTTGGGCCTTGGCATTCATGTGGATTCATGTTTTCTGAAGAACAGTGGACAGTTTAACTGCTCAGGACAAACAAGTGACTTGTGAGCAATTATCACAAAACATAAAAACAGTCGTTGATCATCCAGGTGATGACACACAGTATTAAGAATCAAGGGTATGTAAACTTTTGTAAAGTTTGGTGTTCCACAAGGTTCTGTTGTAGGCCCACTGCTTTTTACTTTATATATGCTACCTCAGGGTCAAATTACTTGTAAACATGGAATTAGCTTCCACTGTTATGCTGATGATACACAGCTGTATGTTTCAGCAAAGCCAGAGGACAGACAGCAGCTTAATACAGCAGTTGAGGAATGTGTAAAGGACATTAGACGTTGGGTGCTTATTAACTTCCTCTTACTTAATTCTGAGACAGAAGTACTTGTATTAGGATAACGTGTAGCTAGAAGTAAGCTTTCTGATCTCACAGTAACTCTGGATGTCCTATCTGTTTCATCATGTGCAGCAGTAAAAGACATTGGAGTGATTATTGAGTCCAGTCTTTCATTTGATGCTCATGTAGATAATATTACTAGGATAGCCTTCTTTCATATCAGAAATAGTGCTAAGATATGAAATACAATGTCACTACATGATGCAGAAATATTTGTTCATGTTTTTGTGACCTCTAGACTAGATTACTGTTATGCCTTACTGTCTGGATGTTCCAATAGGAACATAAATAAACCCCAGTTAGTCCAGAATGCAGCTGCAAGAGCCCTTACTAGAACCAGAAGATATGACCACATCACTCTTATATTATCCACACTGCATTGGGTCCCCGTAAAATTTCACACTGATAATAAAATACTACTATTGACCTGTAAAGCACTGAATGATCTCGCGCCACATGTACCTGAGTGAACTTTTGGTCTTTTGTGATCCGTCATGCCTACTTCGGTCAAAAGGTGCAGGCGATTTGTTGGTACCTCGAATAGTGAAGGCTACAGCAGGAGGAAGAGCTTTCTCTTACAAGTCCACTCACTTATGGAACAGCCTTCCAATTTGTGTTCGGGACTCAGACATAGTCTCAGTGTGTAAGTTCAGGCTGAAAACATATTTGTTTAGTCAAGCTTTTTCTGAATAGATTTTTTTAGGTAAAGGAGCAGATCTAGAGGACTCATAGGCATTGAGTGTTGTGTTGATCTGGGATGTTTGGATGCTGTCGTCGCCCCCCCACCCCTTCACACATTCATCCAGGTTTGTCGATGATGGGTTTGCTGACTCCCTTATCTCCCAGGGAACCCTCATGCCTGTGTTATCTTCTGGCTCTCAATTTAGTTTCAGTGGGGGAAATAAGTATTGGATGCCTCAACATTTTTTTTCAGTAAATATATTTCCAATGAGGTTATTCACATGAAAATTTCACCAGACAACAGTATTATCTCAAGAAATCTGGAAATCATCTACAGAACTCACAACATTAAAGTCCATAAATAAAGTTATGTGTAATAAAGTGGAATGACACAGGAAAAAAGTATTCAACACCTTAAGAAAAAGCAGTTCTCCAAGGCAAGGTAAGACAAGGAACCAGCTGAAATATGTAAGTAATTATACTCCCTATCTGTGCAGGTTAATATCAGCTGGGTTAGAAAATTGATGGTCTATAAAAGGATTTTCATTACCAAGGTGTCACACAAAAAACATCTTCAACTGAAAATTTCATGTGAATAGCATAATTGGAAATATATTTACTGAAAAAAATGTAGATGCGTCCAATACTTATTTTGCCCACTCTATGCTGTCATAGCTAGTCTTGCCAATCATACCTAATAATCTCTCCCTCTTTTTCTCTCTCTCTCCCTCTCTCTTTCTGTTGAGCTGCACATGATACTCCTGAGATACCAGTGATCATGATCCCTTCTGCTCTCAAGACCTGCCTGATCCATTCGGATGCCCTATTTTGGGTGGGAGTTCTCATCAGTTGGGAGTTACATGCTGCTGCTGAGAATGGCCCCACGTGGTGCAGCCTGGAGGTTACTGGGATTGCTAAGGATGGTACCGCTTAAAAACCATAAGATGGCTTTGGACCTCAATTCATGTGAACAGTTATGATATGATGACCAGGACTACAATTACTATTATAGCCTCAGCACTGCAATTACTACAAACAGTTTTGCACTCAAGCCTCCATCAGTGAACAGTGGATAAGTTCAACAAAACAGACTTCATATAAAAACTGTAATGAATTTTACTGGTTACACAACCGCAATATTTGACCAGGTAGTTACCTAACCAACTCCTAGAAAAAAAAAGACTTACACCTCTACTCTGTGCACTTTGCTTCCTCTGGTATTCAATTAATGGATATTGTATAGTAGCACTACTTGTATTGTTCCCTGCTTGATATATTGCTTTGCTTTGGATAAAAGCGTCTGCCAAGTGAATAAATGTAAATGTAAATGTAGATAGCACATTTATGGAAGGGATCTATTTATAATTATACTATCCGGTGTCACCCAGATGAGGACGGGTTCCCTTTTGAGTCTGGTTCCTCTCAAGGTTTCTTGCACATATCGTCTCATGGAGTTTTTCCTTGCCACCATTGCCTCTGACATGCTCATTAGGGACAAATTCTTACAATTTAAATTTATATTCTGAATAAATATACAGTGAGGGGGAAAAAAATATTTGATCCCCTGCTGATTTTGTACGTTTGCCCACTGACAAAGAAATGATCAGTCTATAATTTTAATGGTAGGTTTATTTGAACAGTGAGAGACAGAATAACAACAAAAAAATCCAGAAAAACACATGTGAAACATTTTATTAATTGATTTGCATTTTAATGAGGGAAATAAGTATTTGACCCCCTCTCAATCAGAAAGATTTCTAGCTCCCAGGTGTCTTTTATACAGGTAATGAGCTGAGATTAGGAGCACACTCTTAAAGGGAGTGCTCCTAATCTCAGCGTGTTACCTGTATAAAAGACACCTGTACACAGAAGCAATCAATCAATCAGATTCCAAACTTTCCACCATATCCAAGACCAAAGAGCTCTCCAAGGATGTCAGGGACAAGATTGTAGACCTACACAAGTCTGGAATGGGCTACAAGACCATTGCCAAGCAGCTTGGTGAGAAGGTGACAACAGTTGGTGCAATTATTTGCAAATGGAAGAAACACAAAAGAACTGTCAATCTCCCTCGGCCTGGGGCTCAATGCAAGATCGCACCTCGTGGAGTTGCAATGATCATGAGAACAGTGAGGAATCAGCCCAGAACTACACGGGAGGATCTTGTCAATGATCTCAAGGCAGCTGGGACCAAGAAAACAATTGGTAACACACTACGCCGTGAAGGACTGAAATCCTGCAGTACCCGCAAGGTCCCCCTGCTCAAGAAAGCACATGTACATGCCTGTCTGAAGTTTGCCAATGAACATCTGAATGATTCAGAGGACAACTGGGTGAAAGTGTTGTGATCAGATGAGACCAAAATGGAGCTCTTTGGCATCAACTCAACTCGCCATGTTTGGAGGATTAGGAATGCTGCCTATGACCCCAAGAACACCATCCCCACCTTCAAACATGGAGGTGGAAACATTATGCTTTGGGGGTGTTTTTCTGCTAAGGGGACAGGACAACTTCACCTCATCAAAGGGACGATGGACGGGGCCATGTACCGTCAAACCTTGGGTGAGAACCTCCTTCCCTCAGACAGGGCATTGAAAATGGGTCATGGATGGGTATTCCAGCATGACAATGACCAAAAAAACACATCCAAGGCAACAAAGGAGTGGCTCAAGAAGAAGCACATTAAGGTCCTGGAGTGGCCTAGCCAATCTCCAGACCTTAATCCCATAGAAAATCTGTGGAGGGAGCTGAAGTTTCGAGTTGCCAAACGTCAGCCTCGAAACCTTAATGGCTTGGAGAAGATCTGCAAAGAGGAGTGGGACAAAATCCCTCCTGAGATGTGTGCAAACCTGGTGGCCAACTACAAGAAACGTCTGACCTCTGTGATTGCCAACAAGGGTTTTGCCACCAAGTACTAAATCATGTTTTGCAGAGGGGTCAAATACTTATTTCCCTCATTAAAATGCAAATCCATTTATAACATTTTTGACATTTTTGACGTTTTTCTGGATTTTTTTTCTACCATTAAAATTATAGACTGATCATTTCTTTGTCAGTGGTCAAACATACAAAATCAGCAAGGGATCAAATACTTTTTTCCCCTCACTGTATTTATGTAAATACAAATAAAACTGAATTGAATTTAATGGAATCTGGATGGAAACAGATGTTGCTCTAAAACCTGTATATACCTTTCAGCATTGATGGTGCCTTTCCAGATGTATAAGCTGCCCAATCCATAAGCACTAACGCACCCCATACCATCAGAGATGCAGGTTTTTAAACTGAGCTCTGATACAAAGCCAGATCGTCCCTCTCCTCTTTAGTCCTCTTCAGTTTAGAGGATGCGGAGTCCATGGTTTCCAAAACAAATTTCAAATTTGGATTCGTCTAACCACAGAACAGGTTCCCACTTTGCCTCAGTCAATTTTAATTGAGCTTTGGCCTAGAGAAGACTCTGGTATTTCTGAATCATGTTCATATATGGCTTCTTCTTTACATGATAGAGCTTTAACCAGCATTCGCGTTTGGCACGGTGATCTGTGTTCACAGAGAATGAGTTCTGGAGTTGTTTCTGAGCCAATGCAGTGATTTCCATTACAGAATCATGCCTGTTTTTAATACAGGGCCCGAAGATCACGGGCATGCGATATTGATTTTCACCCTTGTCCTTTGCGCACAGAGATTTCTCCAGATTTTTGGAATATTTTTATGATATTACATACTGTAGATGATGAGATATTCATAGTCTTTGCGATTTTACGTTCAGGAACATTATTCTGAAATTGTTCCACAAATTGTAGTTTCAGTTTTTTGCAGATTGGTGAATCACTGCCCATCTTTACTTCTGACAGACTCCGCCTCTCTAAGATACTCTTTTTTTTTTATACCCAATCATAGTACTGACCTGTTGCCAATTAAGCTCCAGCTGTTCCTTTTTAGTAACACTTACTTTTCCAGCCATTTGTTCCCCCGTTACAAACTTTTTTGAGATGTGTTGTGGCCATCAAATTCAAAATTGCCTTATTTTTTTCATCAAATGGCGCATTTACTCAGTTTAAACATTTGATATGTTTCAATGTTCTATTGTGATCAACATATGGGTTTATGAGATTTGCAAATCATTGCATTTTCTTTTTATTTACATTTTACACAGCGTCCCAACTATTTTGGAATTGGGGTTGTAAATGTAATCTGTCATTTGTTTCATGACTCTACCTACTTTACTGCAGTCATCCTCATTTATGACCAGAAGAACAACAATAGAGCAAAAATAGGGTGGCATCCAACCAAAATAGATACAAGCCAGTGTAAATGAGCAAATTACACTTGAACCAGAGCACTTTATCTAAAATGGAAAGAAAGGATATTTGAATCATTATAATTAAAGCTATTTCCCAGAAAAAAAATGCTGATGGACAACATAATATTATAATGCCCACATCTGCTGTTAACTGTTTGTCAAATGTTTAACTGGACTCAAACACTTTGGTTGGCCTTCTACAAGCTTCTCAAAATACTTTCTCTCACACAAGAATTTTTGCTCATTCCTCCTGACAGAATTGTTGAGACAGAACTCCTTGCTCAGACACACTTTTTCAGTTCAAGCCACACATTTTCTATGGGACTCAGGACAGGGATTTGTGATGACAACTCCAATACTTTCGCTTTATTGGTTTTAAACCATTTGTATGGTTAAAAGTTTTCTAGGTAATCCTCCTTCCTTATGATAACATTTATATTCTAAAAGGCACCGACAACATGATGCTACCACCCCCATGCTTCACAGTTCTGATGATAATCACCCTTTTTACTCCATAGATAACATTTATGTTACTTAAACATTTGTTAACTTAAATTTATGGCCAAACAGTCTCATTTTTGTTTCATCTGACAAGAGACTACACCTCCAGAAGGCTATGTTTTTATCTTGTTGATCATCTGCAAACTTTATTCTGGATTTTTTATCCTAGTCTTGGAGTAGGGGCTTCTCCCTTTTAGGCCATAGTGATGTTCCTTTGCTGTTGTCTTGGGGTTTACTTGAACCTTCAGACCAAGCTTTGTTCGTCCCTGAGAGTTCATTTGTGTCTCCTTAATGAACAATGCAGGGTGTGTGGTCCCAGAATTTTAGTTTTTGCATACAGTTGCGTGAACAGATGCTCATGGTACCTTCAGTTGTTTGAAAATTGTTTCTGAGAAGGAACTAGGCTTGTGGAGGTCCAGAATTGTTTTGCTGAGTGTCACGGTTCTCCCGGAGTAACAGCGCGAGCTGAGCGCTGTTGCGCATGTGCAGATTTCTTCCGGGTGACGTCATGTTTGCGCCCCCTCGCTTCATGTGTGACGTATGCGGAAGTGCCCGCAGCTGGAAGATATCGCGGGCTAATGACTGTGTGGATATATACCATGAGCCGTGCTTCACACGGCACGGTTGAATGCTTGGACTTATGTGTGCATTTATGTATGCCTGCCATTTATAGCGCGAGTGTGATTTCAGCGAGTATTTGTTTTATGTCCGGTTTATGTCATAGCCTTAGCATTAGCGTTAGCTTTAGCCAAAGTCCTAGTCTAGTTTAGCTTAGTTGTAGAGAGAGCCTTGTTTCTGTTTCTGTTTCTGTCTGGTTTCATCACCTGTAAATAAACCTCACCATTTGAACTGCGAATGCATCCTGCCTGCTTCCTGCCGTCACGCCACGTGACAAGATTCAAACGCCTCCAACAGGGATGCAGCACGAGAACGGAGGAGACGCCGAACTACAACCGACACGCTCAGTATCCCCGCTTTTGACTCCATGCACTTCGCGCAGAAGACCCCGGAGTACCTGCCTGCGTGGTATGCGCGGCAGAATTACTCAGACTATTTCATTATGGAATGTCAACAATATTTTGTCAGCCTTTGCGACCCGAAACACACGGAAGGACAATTTATCTTGTTCATCATGTCCCGCCTTTTGGGTTCCGCTCGCACCTGGGCACGACAACTAGTGGCTGAGATACCCGCAGTGCTGGAGGATGTTCGGTTGTTTCTGGACCTATTTTTTGAGGAATTCGGAGAACCAGTGCAAGAGTATAAAGAGGATAAAATGCTGCGGGAAGGTAATTGGAGGACTTATGCGGAGCATCTTCTCCATGTGTACTATGAGCAGGCGAAACAGAGAGGGGAGAAGAGCAGAGAAAGCTCCAATCAAGGTCCCAGCCCCAGCCAACTCAAGTTTCCGGTCCCAGTCAAGTCTCCGGTCCCAGTCAAGTTTGCGAGTCCCGAGTTCAAGTTTCCGAGTCCCGAGTTCAAGTTTTTGAGATCCGAGTATACGTCTCCAAGTTCCGAGTTCAAGTCTACGAGTCACGAGTTCAAGTTTCCGAGTCCTGAGTTCAAGTTTCCGAGTCCCGAGTTCAAGTTTATGAGATCCAAGTTTAAGTCTCCGAGTTCCGAGTTCAAGTCTCAAAGTTCAGAGTTCAAGTCTTCAAGTTACGAGTTCAAGCCCCCACCATGTAAGCTCAAGTTTCCGAGTCCCAAGTTCAAGTTCCCGAGTCACGAGTGCAAGTTTCCGAGTTCCAAGTTCAAGGTTCTGAGTTCCGAGTTCCGATTTCAAGTTTCCAAGAGCCAAGTTCAAGCCAGTCCAGACCAGTTATCAGGTTCCTGCCACAGCTAAGTCTCAAGACCCTGTCCAGTTTCACGTTTCACTCACCACTCAAGCTCTAGCCATGACTCTAATCCAAGCTCAAGTCAGGCTTCTCGTCCTAGTTCACGCCATGTTCCAAGTCCCGCTCCAGGTTTCAGTCCCTGTCCCGTCCCATGTCCCAGTTCTTGCCATATCCCATGTCCCGGTCCCTGCCACGTCCCTGGTCCCAGTCCCTGGTACGCCCCAAGTCCCGGTTCCTGTCATATCCCCGGTCCAAGTTCCATCCTGTGGCTGTGCCACAGCCCTGCCTCAAGCTCACGACATCCAAGTCCAGACTCAGTCTCAAGCTCACGACATCCATGTCCAGACCCAGTCTCAAGCTCACGACGCCCAAGTCCAGACCCAGTCCCAGGTCCATGTCCCTGTCATGGCTCAGGCCCCTGTCACTACCCCGGCTCACGTTCCCAACACCACAGCCCTGCCTTACGCTCCCGACACCACAGACCTGCCTTACGCTCCCGACACCACAGCCCTGCCTCACGCTCCCGACACCACAGCCCTGCCTCACGTTCCCGACACCACAGCCACGTCCCTCGCTCAAGCCACGTCCCTCGCTCAAGCCACGTCCCTAGCTCAAGCCACGTCTCTCACTCAAGCCACATCTCTCGCTCAAGCCACGTCTCTCGTTCAAGCCACGTCCCTCACTCAAGCCACGTCTCTCGCTCAGGCCACGTCTCTCGCTCAGGCCACGTCTCTCGCTCAGGCCATGTCTCTCGCTCAAACCACGTCTCTCGCTCAGGCCACGTTTTCACTTAGGCCACGCCACGCCTCTCTGAGCCCTGTTCCGGCCACGCCTCTGAGCCTTGTTCGGCCACGCCTTGAGCGTTCCGCCCGTTACGCCTCTCGAGCCTCGTTCCGGCCACATCTCTGAGCCTCGTTTCGGGCCACGCCTCTGCCCCCCCCGGCCCCCCCTCCCTCGCCCCCCCCCCCTTTGGGCGCCCCCCCCGCAAAAAAACCTCAGTTCTCATCCCGCCTGTCGTCCTTTTGGCGTTTCCTCCCCTTTTAGTCCTTGCTCTGCTTCCCTGCTCTGCCAAGAACAGCATGTGGTTTCCTGGTGCTCTAGGGGACATTCAGCCCAGGGGCCCGGGGCCGCCAATGAAAGGAGAGGACTCCTGGCACTCCAGGGGGAGTGCCTTTGGGCGGGGAGGGTGGGGGGGGGCGGTTGGGCGGTTCTGTCATGGTTCTCCCAGAGTAACAGCGCGAGCTGAGCGCTGTTGCGCACGCGCAGACTTCTTCCGGGGTGACATGTTTTCGCCCCCTCACGTCATGTGTGAAGTATGCGGAAGTGCCCGCAGCTGGAAGATATAGCTCGGGCTAAATACTGTGTGGATATATACCGTGAGCCATGCTTCGCACGGTGCGGTTGAATGCTTGGACTTATGTGTGCATTTATGTATGCCTGCCATTTATAGCGCGAGTGTGATTTCAGCGAGTATTTGTTTTATGTCTGGTTTATGTCATAGCCTTAGCATTAGCATTAGCTTTAGCCAAAGTCCTAGTCTAGTTTAGCTTAGTTGTAGAGAGAGCCTTGTTTCTGTTTCTGTCTGGTTTCATCACCTGTAAATAAACCTCACCGTTTGAACTGCGAATACATCCTGCCTGCTTCCTGCCGTCACGCCACGTGACACTGAGGTCTTGGCTAAGTTGCATGGATTTTCCCACAGTATCAGGGGCAAAAAGGAATTGTTCCGTAAATACAGAAATAGTTGCACTCATGATTTGTGCTATTTTAGACATTTGCCCTGTTTGGATCAAGTCCAAAATCAAACTAGTTCCTCTGCTAGTTACAATGATTATTCCCTATTAATCCAACAAACATTCAACCAGTCGTTCTTGAGATATCATGATAATAAACATCTCAGTGGATGGAAGCACAGACAAAGGATGGACGAGCAGATGGACGGATAAATAGATGGAAGCACAGAGGCACTGACAACCCACAAACATAAAATTGGTCTACATGAAAAACTTTGGTGAATACAACACATTATATTTTATATGACCAAGTGTAAGTACTTGAAAATCAATATAATTATAATGGATACAATCCAGTGTGTGTGTGTGTGTGTGTGTGTGTGTGTGTGTGTGTGTGTGTGTGTGTGTGTGATACATTTGAACAAATGAGCATGTAAACAAATCAGAAAGCTATGGGAGAGGTCAGGCCCTTCGACCAATCACTATTCACAGTCACCATCAAGGTAAATCAAGCGTGGGGCATTTCAATGCCTAATTACCAGGTACATCTCAGCAAAAAGAAACGTTTATGGGTAATCATCAGCAGGTGGGATACTTAATATGGTGGATGGGTGGCCAAAAATGATTTTCTCAATTTTTGCCAAGCCATAAAAATGACAAAAATGTGCAATGTTGGAGATGAAATGTGATATATGCATTGGCCCAAGACCCTAGCTTTCATTGCTGCTGAGGAGCTGCATAAAAGCTTTGAATTATAATGATGTTCAGGATGCTTGAAGAAGATATTTGTCTTGAAGACCAAGATGAAATCTCAACAGATAGAAATCATGTCACAGCTGAATTTATATGGACACAGACAATATGGAAATATTACTTTGACATAAATTATTTTTCAGGATGGGGTGCTGTAAAGGGTAGGGACGATGGGGATGGTTCTTAGGGCCCAGGTAGAAAACAAAATGTGGGGGAATTTCAGCGATATGCTTGTTTCATCTCAGCAATTTAATTAATTACATGCACATAATAATAATAACTATCAGGGATGTCTCAGTATGGATACTAGTATTGGGTATTTATGACTAAACATTTATGCATGCAGTATGTTGTGCTAATGAACAGACACAAAATTAGTGAGATCTGGAAATATTTGAAGATTAATTGTGGCAATCAAAGCAGGCAATGCAGATTCAAACTGTCATCTGTGGAAAATTCCAGAATCTGGTACTACAGCATCTTCCTACAATACTGTAAAACTTGAGGGGGAAAAAATCACAAGGAACTCAATTCAAGTTGTCTACAGACCATCCTAAAATCCTTATCCAGTGTACTGATCTTGACAATCAGCCACTCAATAATCAGCCGCCTATATATCTTAGACTATCAGGGAATCCGAACATGTAACCTAATAATATGTACTACACTATGGCTATAGCTATACAGAAGCACTTCTTTTTTTCTTTTTTTTAAGTTACCTATTTAGACCAGTCAGATGAATGAAACTTGGCCTGAACAGTATATAAGTGACAGTATATAACTTTAGATTACTTCTGAAGCTGAGTATTATCTTTAGAAATTAAAATATGTTCTCTCTAAAGGTACTGAAACAGTTTTCCTTGCTGAAATGTGTTGTTTCTTTGAAAAATATTATGAGCATTTAAACGCCGGGGTCTACCCATTTTCTGTGGATATATCACAGGTTAGAAAATGATAGGACCACAGTGTTTAGATGATTGTAATAGTCTTGGAAGAAAAAAAGGGAACGAAGTAAATGTGTACTTTTTAAAGGTACAGACACAGTGAACTTTGTTGAAGTGCTGTGGGAGCTGTTGGTTGTTTTGTTTTGTTTTTTTACAAAGTCTATTGCTGTAAATTATTTAATCTATAACTAGCTAATGCATTTCATTTAAAGTTAACTAGCTAATTCTATAAAGAACAAACCTAGCCGTGCATGTATGTGGATAGACAGTGGCTATTATGCAAACCATGAAATAAACAGAGCTAAACAAAATGTTTTGAGATGCCCATGATTGATTAATACTAAGTATGTTTCTAATATTAGTATCAGTATTGGTAACAATATCAATTAGTGACAGAAACCATGTACTATTACTCATATCCATGTATAAATATTAATAATGTTAGTGATGTACATGTAGTTGGTGGAGTTTAAGTTATTTCATAGGGTGTACACACAAAAATGTTTTCCCTTTGTGCTTTCTTGGCGGACATTTCAGTTCAGCTAGAGTAAAAAAGGATATTTATTGACAGAAACGTAATGTAATGGTCTTTTTTATTCATAGAACATATGAACCACATTGCATGGTTATTAGCAGCCCAACATTTTGTTACTTATTAGTAAACAACCTTATTGATTCACAATGAATACCTGAATACCCATATTAGACTGAATAAAACTAAAGGTTAATAGCCCTTTTAAAAAGTCTCTTTTGTGCAAATGGCCTTTTTGGAAGGATTGGCATACATGTTCCAGTGCAAATGAAAATAACCAAATGGAGTCAATATGATTATGTTCCTTTACTGACAAAAGAATGTAGCCGCACATGATAATTTCATCAGAAATAGGTCCAACACTATTGTATAGTAACCTTAGTCAGGGTCCTAAGTGCGTGTGTTTGTGCAATCACATACGCACTACACACACACTTACTATCCTTATATTGGCAGAATTATTACTGCAGTAAATTAATGGCCTGCCTATACTTAAATCTAATTCTAACCTGAAGTTATTTGAGTTCCTTTAGGTATCCTTTCGGTTCGAATCAGTCTGACCATTCTCTTTTGATCTCTCTCATCAACAAGGCATTTCCACCTACAGAACTGCTGCATGCTGAATGTTTTTTGTTTTTCTCACCATTTTGTGTAAACCCTAGAGACTCCCAGAAGATCAGCAGTTTCTGAAATACACAGCCCATACAAAAACCAGCCCATCTGGCACCAACAGCCATGCCACGGTCAAAGTCACCGAAATTACATTCCCCCCCGCACCCCCCACCCCACCCCCTTTCTGGCACAGTGCTGCTACTGCATGTGTGTGTGTGTGTGTGTGTGTGTGTGTGTGTGTGTGTGTGTGTGTGTGTGTGTGTGTGTGTTATATGATTTTCTGAAAAAAATGATTATTTTCCTATTTTAGTGACTGCCAAGAAAAAAAAACAGCATTAAATGCTCTGTCCTTGTTTTCACATTTTCATTTCGAAACCAAAAATGAATGAACACAACGTCCCACCAAACATACCCACACACATACAAACAAGACTGAAAGCTGTCCCCAAGCTGATTCAGTTCTATTGAGAAGTCATTGGAGGAAGAAAAGGCAGATAGGATTGTTCACTTAACATGCTGCTTTAGTTGAGTGCACTGGGGTCTGAAGATCTCTGTTCAAGCTGGAGGCCAAAGGAGCAGTAGGTCTAGTGTAGGGCCCTGCAGGCACTGAGGCATGAGGCCAGGCCCAGTTCTCTTTCCTCTGCCAACTTGCCTCAAACCTTGACTTAACAGCCAGACTCAACAGGGGATTGTGAGACAATGTGTGCAATTTTGCCACAGTGGCTCACTCATTCAAAAAGATTATCACAGCTTATCACAGCTGACAATGGTGTGTTGTTATGTATTTTTAGACCCCTGCTTTAAATATATATTGTTTTAAACACAGACACTATGGGCGTAGAACACTGCTTTTCAATGTATATAGGGGCCTTTTTTCATGTAGAATGAATCCACCAACGTTTATCCTTATCCATATCGGTGAAGGATTATTATTTCCCACTATGTATCTATATTTATGTCTCTTGCTTATTGATAATATACTGTGACTTCTGGAACATTTGCGAAATTACTCTACTCATAGCCTTAGACTGCTTTGCTTTTTTATTTTTGCAGTTGTGGAACGGTTAGATAGATCACTGTTTAACACAGATCCGGTCTCAATGCTGAAACTCTGAAATAATGCCTCATGTATACAGAACTTGCACGTACTTGAGCATTTATTTAGGACCAATTGTGCTTGCCTACATGCCGTTTTACCTGTACTCCTTTGCCCCCACCTGACTGAATTTAGAGAGGTACTGGCTCACATTACAATATCATTTTCACACATTCGGCCCATGGTCTTACAGCATGTCATATTGTCACGTTAAGTGGGTGTTTTTTGTTTTGTTTTTTTCCTTTTGAGTAACGGGTCCCTTAAACATTGCCCACTTTCAGTGCCACATCCTTTTTCCTGAAGACCCCCAAGACCCTTCTGAAGCATAAGAGCTTTTAGCCAGCCTGCGCTAATGTGTGGAATAATAGCTACTCCCTGAATCTTGATGGCCCCTCAAAAAGCTGTCTGAATTTGTACACGAGAGCATCTACAGCAGAATATTATCCTTCTTTTTCTATCTATTCTTGTGCACTTCCATATCTAATCTTATCTTATTATATCTCTCCCCTCCTATTATCTTTCCCTCGTGTAACCTTTCTGTCATATCATTAGTGAGGTGGAGGATAATATCTCCTCACAGCTATGATGGAATACTACGAACTGAGAATAATATTACAATTATGTTGTGCTTTGCAATTACAGACAATAACGCAAGAGGTCTCTCAGCAAAGAGCTTTTAAGTGAATTGTTACATCAAGGGTTGACTTACCTTCCCATTATATGTGGTTAGAAAACAAGCTAACATAATGTAAAAGTTACACTTTTAAAGTAGGATAAATAAGTTGTCCTTTAAGAGTTTGGGAGTTAGTGCTATAAGTATGAATTAAGAGATGCATCATTTAACACAGTAAAATCCACCATGGATAATTGCTTGCATCTATCTTTTACCAAAACATCATTCTAAAGTAATAGCCGCAAGGATCATTAAGATCTGAAATCAGTTATTGATGCTTATTTGAATCTTTTGCTGCTGTATTTTGAGATTTGTGATCCCTTCTGTTTAGTTCAGTAAGCATTCCGTGTAAAATATATTATACCATGGAACATGATCACTGTTTAATAAAGAGATTTTATACTATACAATACAGTTAGACTTCAGACATAGTACAGCAAGGATGGAGCATAATATGATGCAGTAAAAATAAGGCCTCCAGTACAAAACTGAAAAATAACACATCATTGAAAAACATTATGTGGTTATGATAGATTGTACAACACTGCTGCTACAGTACAGTAAAAGCTGTTCTCGTGGTCAGTGTTTTCATCTCACTGCTGTACCTCATTCAAGAGTGCAAATGCATTTCTGTACACACAGAATAAAAAGTCAAATCTAAAAAAAACTCTGAACGTCTAAAGAAATAGATCCTCTTAAACCTGATATAAAACACACACACACACAGACACAAGAGTATATACATCAGAGAATTATTCTACATTATTTGTGTGTGTGTGTGTGTGTGTGTGTGTGTGTGTGTGTGTGTGTGTGTGTGTGTGTGTGTGTGTGTGTGTGTGTGTTATTCATCTTATAATATCACATCCCTTCATGTGATACAATATGTGTACTTTAGGCCTGAAGAAGAACTAAGACAAAATTGTATTGTCATGCACGCCACAATATTTAAAGTCACTACCCTTAACATTGGACATAATGAACAGTAAAGATTAGAATGTTACCCAGGTTTTTTTTTTATCTTTTGCAAGAGATTCAATAAATAACTTCTTCACAAGGAATGTCAGAAATGTGACATTTAGGGTCTGTGATGTTTAAAGCCATATCACTGTATGATGTTTTCTAAGATGCATTATGTAATAATATAATATAATATAATATAATATAATATAATATAATATAATATAATATAATATAATATAATATAATATAATATAATATACTATATATAATAGGGGACGTACGGTGGCTTAGTGGTTAGCACGTTCACCTCACACCTCCAGGGTTGGGGGCTTGAATCACGCTGCTGCTCTCTGTGTGTGCGGAGTTTGCATGTAGGTACTCTGGTTTCCTCTCACAGTCCAAAGACATGCATGGTAGGCTGATTGCCATGTCCAAAGTGTCCATAGTGTCTGAATGTGTATGTGATTGTACCCACAATGGATTGGCACCCTGTCCAAGGTATACCCGATCTTGTGCCCGATGCTCCCTAGGATAAACTCCAGGTTCTCTGTGACCCGGTAGGATAAGCTGTATAGAAAATAGACGGATGGATAATATAACAATATATGATATGCAGTATATTAGCCCTTAGAAGAAGAGTGTGTCCAAATGTTTGCTCTTTTGAGATGCTGTTTTTCTTCCTTGCTAGAGGTTTACAGGAGGCCACAAAAATAAAAGCAAATATGCAGTGGCAGTGTAGGGGTACGGTTGCATGCAACGTAGCTACATAACCATTCAGAGATGGTTTGGATGGTTTGGTTAGGGACAAGAATGTCAGACCACAGTGAGATAATAGACAGGACAGTAACATTTTTAATAAGACAGTAAACATGAGGGTCAAATGAGTTATTGTTTCTTTAAAATACACACCATGTGGTCAGGACATGACATGACATCAGGACTGGCAACCTTAAAAAAAAACAGCAAATGAATGGAAGAAGAAGATTCTAACACACAACACAGAGTATGTACACTCTTCAACTGTTCTTTAAGGGTTCTTGGCTGAACCTTTAAGGGTCCCCCAGAGGGACGACCGGTGAATCCCTAAGGGTTCTAAATTTTCTAAGCGTGTAATTATGAGCTTAACTGTAATCAGTAGCACTGATCTGCAACTGTAGAGCAAAAGATTTATACTATAATTTGATGTTGATATTATTATAATGGATCGGGCACATGTGTAATATATTTTACCACCGTATTAACTGTTTAATTGTAGGACGTGAACAACTTTCAATACTGTCAACTCTAGTGGTCTCACAGCAAGATCAGATGTTTGCTTTGTTACCCTAAATGGGTATGTTTTCATTTTTTGAAAACATAAAAAAAATAAAAACATTTTTACTGTTTTAAACCAAATTCTTTCCTTCTGATGGATTCATTCATGCCCCTGTGAAGAGAGAGAGAGAGAGAGAGAGAGAGAGAGAGAGAGAGAGAGAGAGAGAGAGAGAGTATTGGAGGGAGAGGGGTAATTGTAGTTGCAAACTAAATCGAGGCTACAGGTGATTTAAATCCACAGAAGAATAAAATGGGGCCGATTCTGAGATTGTCTCCGGAAAGACCTGAGTCACTTTTGCAATTAGGGCAGAGCAAGTCTTCTCTACACTAATACACGGGTCTTTCTTCAGGCGCCAAGGTTTAGTGCGCTAATGTGTCTCCACACTGCTGTCGCGTTTGGAGAAGAAAAGTTGCCGTTGGACCGAAACTATGCAGCTTGCGACTTGAAAACAGACTTAATGACTCTGTTCCCATGCACGGCAAAAGAATAGAAAGAGTAAAGATACAATAAATTCTGTCCTCGCCTTGAACAATATGTTTATTAGAAATATTTTGTAATCATCTGTCACCAGTGTATTAAGCACACGCACTATTATTATTATTATTATTATTATTATTATTATTATTAATATTAATAATAATAATAATAATAATAATAATAATAATAATAATAATAATAATAATAATAATAATGGTGCGTGTGTTTGTAATGGACCAGCTATTGAAGTCTGTATCAGAGGCATTGCAACCATTAATACATATAATTATATATCATATTATTTGGCACTTTGGCATGAATGATGCGTGAAAGCTTCTCCTTCTTCTTCTTCTGCTTCCTCTTCTTTTTCTTCTCCTCTTCTTCTTCTTCTTCTTCTTCTTCTTCAGACAATAGACTGTATAAATTGGCATCAAGTAACAAAATCTGGGAATTTTATCTTGCTGTCCATATTTTGTGATGATGATGATGATAATAATAATAATAATAATAATAATAATAATAATAATAATAATAATAATAATAATAATAATAATAGAGTCTATTTAACACGGCTTTGCATCTCGCAACTTGCACTGCAACCGAAAAAAAATTAATCTAATTCAATTAAAAAACAAAAGAAAAACAAAAATAGAATTCACAGAGGAAAGTGTGATGCACCTGATGCGCCCAGTTGGATAATGAGAATAATAATTAGAATAGGCTTCAAACAATTCGATCGATTTTTGTTTTCAATTAGTCAACATACCCTGGTGTGTATTTGATAAGTCTGTACATAACATAACCTGATAAAGCATGCTCAATGCTCAGTCATTCGCGCCTTCTTGATATTGGTTGTGCAAAAATGCAGAACTCGCCTTCCAAGCCTTAGTCATATCCTCGTTAATTAAAGTTTTCACAAATGACATGAAACATCATGAGGTGTAAAAGGTACGGGGGATTATTCAAGCAGATACGCGGCTGGTGAAGAAAAGGTATAAAAACGATGAAATTTACCTTTTGAAATTCTTAGACTGATTGGCTGGTATGTGCGGGTTGAATAACTGTGTCCGCACACGAGGGAAAAATGTGCCGTGGCCTTTTTGCTTGAATGTTGAGCTCGAGCACAAGCGCGTGCTGAAACTGTATTCATCGTTCAGATGCTGGTATTAACGGGGGCTGAGAACTATGTCCGCGCAGGACTGAAAGAAAGAGCCGTGGCCTTTTTTTATTTGATTTATTTTTCTTTTTTTTTTACTTTTTTTTTTTTTGATTGAATGTTGAGCTTCAAGCACAAGCGCGTGCTGAAATATTATTCATCGTTTAGATGCTGGGCTTTAACAGTGTGTTCAGTGATGACCAAAAGAGTCGACCTCGGAAAGTCTGACTTTTCAGAATCCTACACTAGGAAATGATTCCATTCTGAGTAAAAAAAAAAAAAAAAGTACATAAATAAATAAATAAATAAATAAATAATATAAAAAAAAGTTTCTGAGTTTCTATGAACCGTGAATAGTCTAACACTACCATATCTCATATATCTGAGTGATATTAAGGTTGTTTTAGCAACATCTTGAATCTTGAAAAGTTTTTTGTTGTTTTTTTTTAAATGCCATCAAGGTTATAGGCCTACGACATGACTGGTGTACAAATTAGAAATAAGAACTAGAACAAGAATTTCTGAGCCAAACAAAACAAAACAGAAAGAAAAAAGAAGCCGTGATGGAGTGGAGCAGTTCAAAATACTTCAAAAGTAAGATACTTCAGTTACCCCCGTGTTTTCGGCGGTGCCTTTGGATGACTGGGTGTCTGTCGACAAGCGGAGAAGTTCAGGGTTTTGTATTCCTCTAAATCCAGTGCACTGCTCTTATTGGTAGCTGAAATCGTTGCATCACGATGATCATGACGCGACGTCTTCCTGCTTCCTTTATTCGCGTCTTAAAGTCAATCTTGTTGATGTGAGCGCGCGCTACAGCCTCGTCCTGCCGGTGCTCGCTGAGACGGACGATTTCCAGGTAGAGAGAGGAGCGCGCGCACAAGAGCTCTCTCTCTCTCTCTCTCTATCTCTCCCTCTCTCTCTCTCTCTCTCTCTCTCTCTCTCTCTCTCTCTCTCTCTGCGCTCTCACTGTCCTGAGAAATTACTCCATTCGTCCAGGGGTGAGCAGCCCCTATCAATCCTCTCTTACACTATTCCAAAAAGAAGCTCGAGCCTTTCCTTTCTCATCTTCAGAGTAAGTAGTCTCTCGGTACCGTCGTGTAAACTCCTTGTTTAGCAACAGCGGGTTATTTCTAAGTAGATACAATGTAACCTTTATTGTTGGTCAATATCACGGCTGCGCAAGAAGCCGCATTGACGGGGGGTTGAATTATACTGCGAGTGCGTCTTATCCATTTCGGCTACTTTTCTTTTCTTTTTCTTTACAGTTGTTTCACAAAGTAAAAAAAAAAAAAAAAAAAAGCTTGGAATCTACCGTAAAGGCAAATATGATGTGAAATCAGTAGGCTGTAGTCACCATGTAGCTCATGTATAGCTTTAATGACTTCATGATGTGGTCGGTTGCGTCTATGTGGACTTTTATTTGTAATGTGCCATACGCGCGTGCTTTCAGTTTGCATATAGGTGCTTGCTGGTTCGCCTTACTTTGTTAACAGTTTCCATAACGCACGCACACACACACATACACACACGCACACACACATACACACACGCACACACAAACTTCTTGTAATCATTGTTGTTTACGGGTGCGTCATTACGCACGGAAAAAAAACGTGATCATGTTTATCACGCAGTAGAAGTAATGCGAGTGATTCAGTGCTGAGGGGCATTGCAGGTTTAGTTAGGAAGCGTGTGCTGAAGACGGTGAGCAGGTGGAGACTTTAGAGGACAGTGTGAAACAGTGTGCACATAGGTTTCCTGCCAGTTATTACACTTCTTCTGTTTCAAAATATAAGAATGTTAGTTTGCCCCCCCCCCCAAAAAAAGAAAGTAACAAACAAAAATTGTCAAAATAACAATAATGACATACAGTGTCTATTTGTTTGCCTGAACAACAACAACATACATACACACATATATGTATATATATATGTATGTATGTATGTATATATACGTTGTTGTTGTTCAGGCAAACATATTATAGACTTCGACAATAAATATTACTTGACATATACACACCATTGATTTGATGTCAAGTAATCAAAACTTTTCTTTTACCCGAGGAGAAGTTGTGGGTCTCTGTTAAATAAGCATTTACTGGAGAAAAACAAACTGATGTGGGATTTTTATAACAGGAGTTCATGCTCTTCATTCATGTATCAAGGAGTTGTCGTGACTAAATATTAGTATGATAGTGATATCTAAAAGTAGATATAATAATTACATTCTTTGATCAAATGAGAATTGAACTGTTTTTTTTATTATTTATAAAATATTTTAAGTTACCGTGAATAGGCTATATATATATATATATATATTATTATTATTTTTTTTTTATCAGGCTAAATCAATGTCATAGATATATTATATAGATGTTATGTCATAGATATTATTTGGCGTTTATAAACTTAATGTAAATTGTAAATGTAATTCCTTTGTAATGCAATGCAGATGTTACATTTCTTTGGTACGTTTAAAACTTATCATTTAATTTAAATAAGAAAATCATTATCCTTCAGCTGAAAAATGAATAGAGTTGAGATAAAGTGACCTTTTTTTTTCTTCAATGTAATCATAATATGATTCCACTGAACTCGATACAGTTGTATATATAAGAATGCGCGTGTGATATTTAAAAATGTCTTTAGCATTAATAACCTGTTTTCTTGAATGTCACATTAAAACGGCTTGACACTCTTAATGAAAATAAAATATAGATTAAGTCCCTGTAATGTTGTGTTATATAGAAATTTTATTCAAGTAATATGTAATCTTGTTCCCACCTCACCTGTCTCGCAGGGTTCTCGAGCTGTGTCCAGCTGGCAGGCATTTAAAATGGCGTGACAACATTTCCAGTGATGCCGGACCATGACAACACGTCCCTCTTAAATAGAAAAACCAAGAGACGAAGAGTTGACATCGGAGTGAAAAGGACTGTAGGTACAGTGTTTGTAGCTTTTGACCATTTAAAAACAAGCAATTTTAGTGCCATGAATCCCCACGGAGCTGAGAAGGATGTCAACTGTTCAGTGGTGCAGCACACAGACAGTGAGAAGTCCAATGTGCTTCAGAAGTTGCTGAAGCGGGCCAACACTTATGAAGACACCTTGGTGACCTTTCCCGGGGCCACCATCATCTCCCATCTGCTGAAAAACAATTTAACCAAAAATGGGGCAAATGATTCTGACTACCAGAGCAATGGCCTGTCCAGGACAGGCTCAGAGATCCACCAGGAGGATGTCTGCAGCACCTCATCACGGGGCAGCCCTCAGGAGTGTCTGTCCCCTTTCGGTAGGCCTTCCATGGCACAATTTGACATTGATCGGTTGACAGATGAGCACCTGAGGGCTAAACGTGCTAGAGTGGAGAACATAATCCGTGGGATGAGCCACTCTCCAAATGTCACGCACCGTATAGGTGAGACTGATCGTGATGGGGCACCTCAACCCCTAAGCCCTCGAGAGAGTTACAGGGAAAACAAGCGTAAGCAGAAACTACCCCAGCAGCAGCAGAGTTTCCAGCAACTCATTTCTGCTCGCAAAGAGCAAAAGCACGAGGAGCGCCGTCATCTCAAACTACAGCTAGAGGACATGCAAAAACAGCTCCGTCAGCTCCAAGAAAAGTTCTATCAGATTTATGATAGCACTGACTCTGAGAATGATGAAGATGGAAACCTCTCAGAGGACAGCCTGCATTCTGATGGAATGGACAACCATATCTCTGACTCTGTTACAAACCGCTCAGAAAATGAGATGTCTGACCTTGATCCAGGACATTTCTTAGACCAAGCCCAGGCACTTATTTGTGAGCAAACCATGATGACCGAGGGAGAGAAGCCCAAACGTGATGGCTCTCGAGGAAAAGGTCATAAATCAATGTCCATGCATGCAGAAGGGAAACAACTAGCAGAAACACTGAAACAGGAGCTAAACACTGCAATGACCCAAGTGGTGGACACAGTGGTAAAGGTCTTTGCAAAAACCCCATATCCACTTCCTCAGGGCTTCCCAACTGTGCAGACACCCTCCGACCGCTTTGTAGTGAATCGCGAGAACCCACATTTTCACACTGCTAACCAGCGTCTACAGTGTTTTGGTGATGTCATTATTCCCAATCCCCTCAATTCATTTAGCAACATGCGAGTGCCCAACTCAAATGACCAAACAGAGGCCCTGCCTCTAGTGGTGAGAAAGAACTCTACTGACCAGCCTGGATCGCTACCCACGCCTGCAAATCACCACCCCGGTCTTCACCCATCACCATTATCCTCAACTGTGGCCTTCAGTCCTCCATCCTTCCGACATCCTTTTCCTCTCCATATTATGGGTTATCCTTTCCAAAGCCCTCTAGGTGCCCCAAATGGGCCTTATCCAGGCAAGGACAGGTCTTCTCCCGAGTCTATGGACCTGTCTAGAGAAACCACTAGCTTACGGACCAAGATGTCATCCAACCATCTCAGCCTCCATCGTCCTATCTCGCCAACACATCCAGGAAACCCTGAAGGCCTTTCAATATCTCTCATCAAGTCTGAATGTGGGGACCTCCAAGATATGTCTGATATCTCTCCATATTCAGGAAGTACAATATCCTTTCACAATAATCAACTCCTTGACGCATTAACGTATTATGCGGTTGCTATTGTTTTACAATGAATTGTTCTCCTTGGCTATTTTTGCAAGTCACAAGTGTAAATGATAAATCTGTATAAGCAAGCTTCAGAAGGTTACAAAATATGTTTTGCCTTAAAGAATTTACGGATTCAAAATAAGTCAATAAATATACCTGCATATTATATACCAGATATCATGTAGGGTGGTTAAAAACGATGAAATGGCAATTGGTCATATAGAACGGCAATGTATATTCAAATCCTGTGTCCATTCATGGTCTTAAAGATTTTAAAAATGGAGCTGTCTGGTTGGAGGCTTTTAAGTGTGCACTATAGGGCAAAGTGCTGAAAAGCTTTGCAATGACAAACATACCTCCCATCTTCTCTGTTCTCGAATTATCATAGAGAGACTCACAATACCCCACCCCCTTTCATCACAGGCCATGCAAGACTTTGTACATAATGCTCAAAGCAAATCATATTTCAAAGCCAGGAAGTAAAAAGGCCAAGTGCGATCCTTTGCCAAAAGATCTTAGCATCTTGTGTTTAGAAAGATGAGAAAATATATCTGTCAGTGAGTGGGCATTTTGTTTCAGAGAAATTTTGTAAACCCCTTGTTTTCACCGTGCTTCCCCTTAATTCACATCTAGTGCTTCAGAGAATATCTGCAAATTGTTGTATTCTTTCTGATCATGAAGAGCTTGCTATAGTCTAAAGCACTTGCAGCACTAATAGCTGTTGCCTGGCAGCAGGTCCTTTCTTTTCATCTTTCTCTTTTTTTTCAGATGTGAACAGGTGTTTGCAGGTAGCTGTTTATCTTTTATCCTTTCCCTCTCCACAACCATTTTTTTTAAACCCAAAAATCTGCTAGATGTCTAACAAGCGTTGGCTATCTATCTTTGTCTAAGAATAAACAGAGTTGACAGATCACTCTGTACATTTTAATTATGAATTATAGATTAATTTCTTTCTAAGTCTAACTCAGTTAGACTTTACACAGATTTTTTCCTCCAGGAAACACATGCACCTGCATGCGAGGCTCTCAACAACAATGTCTCGATAATTGTACAATAGGGTAAAAAAATATATATATACTTTATACAGATTTGTCTGAATCTCTTTGATGTTTTTATCCTGGACAGAATGATTTTCCTTGTCATGCACCCTCTTTGCATCATAAGACAAATAGCCTTGTTTATTTTCACTCCAAGATTTGCATATAGAGAAAGAGAACAGCTCTAACATGGTGCGTTTGTAAGTAACAAGGGTGGAGTGTGTTGAAGTCAGTTTGCATGTCTAATGCACTAGACAGAGTTGAAGTCAGCTGTTTTCGTAACAATGATTGCAACTTCTTTTAACTCAAAGCACAGACCTCATATAATTAAGTTAAATATATATGAAAGATTAAAAAAAACAAACATTTACCTGTTAATTTACTTCATATTCATTATTAATATGGGAAGCGTGTTTAGTAATCATCTGTTTTTCCACTCAGATTTATTTTTTTTTTTTAAAAAAGGCTCTGTTTACCCATGCTATTTATTTATTTATTTATTTACTTACTTT
Organism: Ameiurus melas; assembly: GCA_012411365.1. Taxonomy (NCBI): domain Eukaryota; kingdom Metazoa; phylum Chordata; class Actinopteri; order Siluriformes; family Ictaluridae; genus Ameiurus; species Ameiurus melas. Next base: position 5,080,782 of record CM022761.1, read on the forward strand.
TAATAGAATGCTAGGCTGAGCTGCCTAATCTTTCATGTTGATGAGCAGATGTCTAGCATTAATTTATGGATTTATCATCCCTATGTTTTCTCCCCTTACACCTGGCAGTTGGTTCAGATTTCAGCAGTTATAGTCTCCGTTTCATGAAATACCGTGAATCCAAATCCAAATTCAGAAAAGACTAACGATGTGCACTTATCCATGGCTCTGCTGTTTTTGTAGCATCTCATTTGTCTATATATCGTGGTCACCCTTTTCCCCCACTCTCCTTCATATTCATGTTTGCATTATTTCCTGGCTGACCTTACTTGTGGCCTGGCTTGTTTTACACTGAGTGGGGTAATGTTTACCTGGTATTTTGTCACTGCACATATTTGCGTATCCTAGAAACAGCTGTACAAGACAAGAGGTTTCTTGTAGGAAATAGGTTTTTGTTGATATAGGTGTTCAAGATATTAATGCTCAGATGTTAATGTTCAAGATATTAATGTTCAGGTTATAATACTGTTTTTTCGGATTATATAGTGAGTAGAGATTGGGGGATTGGTGTGGCCCATGACCAAGACCGGTGATTATATTTGCGTCTGGCAACCCTTGATGATTAATTAAGCTTCTTTATATGGGGCATTTTCAGATGGACATTATTTGAATGGAACAAGTAATAATTAAGATGAAGCAGATGAGGGTGTTTCCTAGTACTCTATACTCTTAATATGAGCCACTTTGTATTCTTACACTCACTCGCATTGCTACTTCCCTTGCTGTGTTGTCAAGAAATGGTTTGAGAAGAGGCCTTCACTTGAAGGGCCATGCTTCTATATAAGCCTCCAGACGTCACTCTCTGTCTCTCTCTCTCTCTCTCTCTCTCTCTCTCTCTCTCTCTCTCTCTCTCTCTCTTTCTCTCGCTATCTCCCTCCCTCTCTTTCATCCTGTTACCCAGTCACTCATTGCTATTCTTTGTTGTATACATTATGACAGATGGCAGAAGAGAGAAGCTAGTGCTCTTTTAGTCTTTTCTATCAGCCTAATGAACGGAATACCTCCTCCCCTCTCCTTTTACTAGGAGTATGTCAGTCAGCATGGATAGCTTGATGGCACTGTTGAAGAGCTCCTGCAACACAAACAGCATTAAGTTAATACGACTACTTATAATGTCAAACTGAATTCTTCATGGCCTTATTGGTGGAGGTAATGCGTTCTGCCATTCCATACAATTTCACACCTGTAATTTACACCTGTATTGTGAAATGGATAAAGTGCAATTCCGGCCACATAAACTGACTCGAAGGCGCCGCAGTGATGAATTAGTGCCTGTGCTCCACATCACAAGGAGGAGGTCGGCCTGTGCTGATCAAACCTCTTAATTGACCTTGCATGGGTCCATTGATTTAGCCCCACATGCATCTTCATTTTGATAAATTATAAAGCCATTAATCTGTCAAGGAAATGGCATGGCCAGTCTACATCGCAGATGTGGCTAAAGCTGGAAAAGCTGGCAACACACGGGCTGGGCCAAGAGCCTGTGGGGGGCAAAGAGTTGTTTGGTTGTTAGGAGTGAAATGTAATGGTTAGAAAGCTGTGGTTAGCTATGGCTCCTCCTGGGACTCTTCACAATGCCCATCTGTTTATCAACCTATTTATCTGAAACAGGCAGGCAATGCAACCTCCAAATAAATAGAGTTTTTTTATTAAGATAAACAGGCGTGTATTGACCAGTTATGGTGAATATAATGACTGGTACTCTTTTTGGACTGTTTAGGATCTAAATGAACTGGTTGGGAACACATTAAGGTTGTTTTTTGTCTTTTGTTTTGTATTTTTGTGCATCTTTGCGTTTGGCATAGTCTAGCCATGTACACAAAGCCTATTTCTTTCTACATTCATTTACATATATTGTAAAAGTCTGTTAATATATATTTAATGCACTTTCCTTGACCACTAATTCTGCAAATCCAAGAAGGCTTATCTCCCAATCACTTGAAGAAGGCAAAGCTGATGTTCTTCTACACACGCTATCCCAGCTCCAACATGCTGAAAATTTTCTTCTCTGATGTAAAGGTGAGTGTATCTCTAACCACATATCATGAGCTTTGCCACAGATGGTCAACTCTCTCTTCCTTCTTTCTCTCAACTAAAATAACTTGCCTTAATCTCCTCAAGTAGGTAAATACTATAGAGCTAAGGCTGAAGGCCCATTTTTCCTTTCACTTGCATCCATTTAAAACACAACCTGTAGAGAAAATTAAAAGATTAAATTACTGTTAATAGCTATTTAATAGCAATGGTCCTTTCACGAGTCCCAGTTCACTCACTTGTAACCCATATTTATAAACTGATGATGTTGGCTGAAGTGGTTGATGTGAATGTGGACTACAAAAGTAAATAGCATTTTTTCCTTTGCTGTCAAATGTAATATGATAATAAAAAAGACTGATATGATGACATCAATGAGAAGATGGCAAGCATTGAAATAAGCATCTGACAGGATTCTAGTAGATTGTCAATATATTGTTACATGGATTATCCTTGTAGTTGCAGTCATCATATTAATCACATTGGGTCAGTGGTTAAGACGTTGGACTACTGATCGGATGGTTCTGATGCCGTAAATGTTCAAATGCCGTAAATGTTATCACTGCTAATTTGCCTTAATTTAACAAAATGGCCTCCACCCTCATTAATCGGCAGCTTATGAAATAACACTTGATCCATCAGGTTATATTGCATTTTATTTTTTTTTATATTGTGCACCAACAGTTAAATGTGTTGAAGCAATGAGATACTTAATCAAGGTCATGAAATCATTATCGAGTATTATCACACTTTTAATCTGTTATTTTGAGTGGTGGAATTAGAATAAAATAAAGTTTGGGTTAATTCACTGTGCTTTCCTTTAAAGAAAATATACTCATAGTTTGAAGGATAAGCTGACCAAGCATTCCTCTGCAATGCTTCCAGGTCAAGTTAAATTAATAAATAATTTTATGCATAAACATTTTATTCCTCAAGATGCAATGTCTCAGATTAACATTTTTTTTCTTTGATGTCTTCCATGTGAAAAAAATAAACTTTTTCATTGACTTTAAAGGGGAGATACTATTAATTAATGAATCATATCATATTTATGTATTTAATATTACATTTAATTGTATTTCATATTGGCCTCAATTGGCATTCCATTGTTTTTGACCCTCCTCTGTTTTAGGTGAACTCTACCACGTGTGCGTAACTCTTGTGTAACCAACTGAATTTTTTATTTATTTTTTATTTTAAGAATTATGTGGCTCTTAAAGATCTTCGTACAGAAGTTGTCTAATTACATTGTCTTCTTTTACAGGTCATGCCTCTCTTAATAAACTACATGTTAAATTATTCTAAAACAACATTGGGGTGCTGAGAACAATTAGTTTAGTGTGCAAAATTAATAATGAGGAACAATGGGTGGCATGTGTTTTATGGATCAAAAAGTATGTATGCTAGGTAATTGTGCATAAATTACTGACTAATTACATGGAATAAACTCATGAAAGCTGCAGGAATGACTAATTAAAAAACTGTATTTAGCAGAGTGATGGCATCCAAATAGAAAATAATGACTGGGAGAAATAGATCCATTTTACAGCTTCCACAGAAATCATACATAATGGAGCAACGAAAAGACCACAATATTGATGCAGTGACCACTAACTGAAAACATAACACTAATATCTTTTTTTTTAAGTGTTGTGTTTCACAATTGGTCAACCATTAACATTTGTAATAGTAAGTTTTGCTGCAGTAAACACACTTAAAATAAAAACAGACTGGGGTAGAAAAACGGTAGGTTATATATTAGAGATGTAACCAAATAGGAGAATTCCTGAATGAACAGATTTAGGGAACGTAAATGTAAAACGTTGAGTATTCTTTTCTGTCTGACTTTTTTGAACATTTGCGGCCATTCTGACAAGTCTCCATGTAAATTTGAAATATGAATATAAATGTTAAATGTTAAAGTTAAATATAAATAAATATATTTAATAAATTAAAGACAAATGTTAAATATAAATCTAGTTGTTAAATCTAAATTTAAAACTGTACATGTTAAATTTTTCATTCATATGCTAACTGACCCTTACCATCAGAGTGGGAAAACAGATTTGCCAGTTTTAAACAATACTGCTAGTTTTGGAACAAGGCTGGGGATGTAAAAAGCAAGTCTGATGATACCATTTCTGGGCAGGTTTAAAAACAGACTGTCAAGATCTTGTTTTAAATAAATAAATGAAAGTAAATAAAATCAATCTCTGCAAACATATGCTATAGCAAAGAAGAAAACTACTCCTGTAATGTGTGTGTGTGTGTGTGTGTTTGTAATTTCACACTCTGAGAGCAATTAGCACATGAACTTTACATTTAACATATACAGTTATACACTATATGGCCAAATGTTTTGGACACCTGACCATCACAAACATATTTGCTTTTTGAACATTCCATTCCACATTTGGTTCCCCCCGCTCCCTTTTCCTGTACTGTTATAATCACCTCCACTCTTCTGGAATGTTCCACTGGACTTTGGAAAGTGGACGTTAGGATTTGCCGTTTCAGCCCCAAGAGCATTAGTGAGGTCAGGCACTGATGTCAGACGCAGAGGCCTGGGGTGCAGTCAGCTTTTTAATTCATCCCAAAGGTGTTCAGTGGGGTTGAGGTCAGGGGTCTGTGCAGGCTACTGTGGTATCCGTAAACCTATGGGCATTTACCAGATATCAAGTCTTTTTTTTTTTCCATCAGCTGTGAAAAATAAAATCAGCTGTGCCATGTATGTTCCTGGTAATTTACCAGGGACTGCCATTTATTAACATACGCACTCAAATATAACAAATATTATCAATTCCAAAACTTCTGTAAACCCAGCAGAAATTTTTGACTTCAGTTTGTCTTATGCAAACATTACTAAAATATATTACAATAAGATTTTATAAAACTCCACTGGAAACCGCCCTGGTGGCTGCAAACATAAGGACGTAGAACAAAATTTTAAGAGTTGTTTTAGTCTTAGCAGTACACACAATAACTCCTTTTGAGTCAAGTTTTTTTGCTTTGTTTTGTTTTTGCAGTTAATTTTAATGCTTATATGGCAGATCTCCCACTCTCTTTATGGTATTCACTATATGAATAATTGGTGACAGCCATCAGATGCCTTCATAGTTAACATAAGTACCTGGTTTCCCCACGTTTTATAATGTATGTGTTAAGTGGTGATAATTCGGTTGGTAGTAGGAGGGGTAGAGTCTCTGTATGAGCAAAAACTGATAAAGAAAGCACGATTTCTATTGATATAGAAATAAAACTTTACAAAACTGTTAGTATGCTTGTGAAAACCTTTGTGTAGAGACACAGCTACTGTATGCACACACAATGGTTATCTGCCCTCTGAGAAGCATGGATTGGGCTGTCTTATATTACAAGAAAGCCTAACAATGTTATATTTCTGACATTTCTTACAAGTCTAACAGTTCTATTTCAATATTTCTAAAATCTACAGTAAAATTTCTTCTAAAAGCATTTTCATTCCTGTCATTTCTGAAATATCTGTTTGTGTACAGTTTAAACACCCTGGCAATGTGATGATGTTTGTGTGTTTGTTTGTTTGTTTGTTTGTTTGTTTGTCTGTCTGTCTTTTTGGTTGGTGAGTTAGATAGTGAAAAATTTTATCTGTACTTTCATTTCCCATTTTTGAACCTCTTATTTAATTGTTTTCTGTATTCCCCTTCATGTCATCCCCTGGTCACTCTAGAAACCTCACTTTCGCTCCTCTGCAAGCTTTTGACCATAAAAGTGGTGTTCTTTTTATATTGTTAAACAAATGATCTATATTATTATTTTTATTATTATTTTTATAGTCAGACATCATATATGTCTGTTTGCATATATATTTCTTGTTGAACATATTTAGGACATGTTTGAACTTGACGTAATTATTTTCTTCATTATTATTTGTGAAACATCTTGTCTGTGGAACTTTTGTGGAGGCTGTGGCTTGTGTCCTTTCTTCTTACTTGATTACTACATTATGACCTCTCATTTAGTGCGTTATCTTAAATGTGAGGGAATGAAGGCAAATTACTTCAGCCCACACACAAAATAGTTTTCTTTTCTCTCCTACAGCTATTCCCTCAGACCCTGATCCTTACTCTTTTTCTCTCTCCTTTGTCATTTTACTTCTCAACCATCGTTTAAAGGAAACAACATCCAAGCACAATGTCAAGGCATTATGTTTTCGGTATGTTCGTGTATCCGTGCGTCCATCTGTCTGTCTGTCCATCGGAGCCTTCTGAGATTTTTCAAGAAAGGGTGAATGTTTGTAAAATTTCATTTTGGAAAGGTCACAGTGAGGTTAATTGTCTGAAATAGTTTTTCTTCAATAGCTTTCTTTTGTTTAGAGAATATTTTTTGGGTATTTGAGACATATAAGTTAAGAGCAAGTTGGACTAGACTTATTGGTGGCAGAGATATCCTGTCGATGTGAGTGGCATTGAGTTCTACTTGTTAGTTAATACTCTGGGAGGGGTATGTAGCGAAAGGTAACTGAGGGCATAACGATTACCAAACATTTCATATCTCATATATTTAACTTGGTGATACCATCAGGTTTTACACAGCAAGACCGACCTGTATTATACCCATAAGTGCACTTTAGCCTACAGACTGTGTTTTGGGGTAGCTGCGCTCTAAAGTACACTTTTGCGTATCATACAGGTTGTTCGGGGAAATTCTGCAATATTCACACATAGCTAGTCATTGCACATTAATGTCACTGGACTTGAAATAAAGGCATTTCTATTTCATTACCAAAAACTCCGAACTGGCATTCTTTTGCATGAACAATGAACTGTGGCAAAAATAACTTGCAAGGTTTTCATTTAATTTCCTGTTTCCAGTTTCATTCATTTTAAACAATTATAATTTCATCCACGTAAGTTATTTCCATTTTTGCAAACTTCTTTACCAGTCAGGAAATTCTGCCTCTAAACCCCTGAGCACTCTGCCACAAACGAGGACATGTTTGCTTCCCTGTCACCCTCAGGGTCCATCAGAAAGCATGTTTGTAGAATTGAATATCTTGATGACACTGGTTGAACTGCATTACTCATTTAATTTGATGAATTACTGAAATATGTGTAAGTATTAGTCTTAGTAAACACCTTCCATGAACATGTACATCTGTATTATGACCAAATAGTCTTGCAATAAATTGTCAAATCGAATGTCTCTGTTTTCTCTGCAAAGTTCAACCGCTGCATCACCTCTCAGCTGATCAAGTGGTTTAGCAACTTCCGTGAGTTCTACTATATCCAGATGGAGAAGTTTGCTCGGCAGGCCATAAATGATGGTGTGACTGGTGCAGATGAACTAACGGTCAGTCGAGACTGTGAGCTCTATCGTGCTCTCAACATGCACTATAACAAGGCCAATGACTTTGAGGTAAGCTCTGTGCATTACAGCGCATGTGTATGTGTCCTTATTGAATGGCATTTATGTGTGGCAAGATATCTGACGATATTTCTCTCAATATGATCAAAATTAAAACACTGAAATATTAGTTGAAGATAGGATTTGAAAATCTCTGCACTTTGGACATATGATTGAAATTTCAGAATGATGTTTAAGGCTAGCAAATAAATTATTTTACCTGTTATTAATGCCATCACATTTCAAGATATATAGGCCAATTCATCTAACTACTAACCGACCAACTGATGGAATTATTTTATCAGTAACAAACAATAACAAACAACTATGACTTTTACTGTATGTTGTAAGCCAGCATATATAGCTACTGTATTGATTGCACCACAAAAAATCAAAAAAAAAAAAAACAGTACAGTGTTGGATAGTATCGATTCATTTATTTACTTAATGATAAACATTTATTTATTTAGTTTGGTTAGACATTTTATTGATTTAATTAAATATGGGATAATCTGATTAATGATGCATCAAGCTTTCCGATTCATACTTAGTGGCCACAACAGAGTGCTTCATTTGTTATGTAGATCAGAGGATCGTTAACTTTTTGTAACCAGGGACCCATTCAATGCTAAAAGAAATCACATGGGCACCTCAATACAGACTTACTGTATACCATAAACATTATTTAAAGGTGTAACTTAATATTTTGTAATGTAATATTTTGATTAGAGCTTTCTAGCCCTTCTTTCCAATGACAGATTGATTTTAGGATTTAACACATTCAATTCTAGTGACCAGTCAAACAGGCTAATAACCCTAAGAACCCCATAATATATATAATCATTCTGATAATAATAGGTTGTAATTTCCACCACTGTAATAAAAAGAAAAAATCACAGACCTCTCGGCTATGCTTCACGGACCCCAGACCCCACTTTGAGATGTAGTCTATAAAATAACTGTCAGTTATATATTTTCTTAGCAGTTGGGTGAAATAGCCTACACTGTAATGGTATGACCTTAATAGTGAATACCCACAAAACCTAGTTGTAAGAAACGGTACGGGAAGCACTTAAAACATTTTGGCCTTGCACTTGTGCTTAGAGTAGGCCAGATTTGGTCCAAAGTGTGTTTGAATATAACATGGCAGATTTCGGTTATGACATCCCTGTTGTGCATGCTCCAGTCTTGTCAGTGCAGGCATTTTCATTTATGACCACAAAAATAGCAACTGGATGAGAATAAGAAAAGGTTGACTTATGCGTAGAGTGCAGCAGACATCTTATTTTTATTTCCCCCCCATGATCATGAAAACAAGACACATAATCTGAAACAATTCCTCAGTCTGCACCACATTAGTATTTCGTGGGCCAAGTTTACATGCTTATGTATCTAAAAGATTCCCTCTCCTGCTGATTTCCTCTCTCCTGATGAAAATTAATTGAACCAATCAGGTCCTTATTTTTATATATATATATATATATATATATATATATATATATATATATATATATATATATATATATATATATACACATTCAGAGATTTAGGAAGTGGAAAAGCCCTACGTCTTTCAAACAAATGTGACTCATATTTTATTAAATGTGATTAAAGAGATTTTTGATATACTGTACGTTGGCTTCATGAGCATTAGTGTGCTAGTAAACAGCCCTGTCTAGGCATTGTCTTTGAATGTGATTTATTGGTATTATTTATTATAATTTAAATTATATGCACCAATAAATTAATAAATATATCCTGCATTAAATAAATAATAAATAAATAAATCTGATAATCTGTTGTTAAATTAATTAATAAACACATAACGTCTATAATTATTTTTAAGAGTCACATAAATATAATTTATTTAGGCATTCATTTATGAATTATTATTTTTGTTATTATTATGAGTTATTTAATGAACTGATGATTGATTTATTGTTAGATATCCATCCATCCATTTTCTGTACCGCTTATCCTAGACAGGGTCGTGGGGAGCCTGGAGCCTATCCCACTCGGGGCACAAGGCAGGGGACACCCTGGACAGGGTTCCAACCCATCACAGGGCATATTGTTAGATATACTGACGGATTTATTGATAAATATATTTAGAGATTTATATAGGATTTATTATATAAGGATTTCATACTCTAACATGCAAATATAGGATGGGGAGCCTTTAGGATGAGGTGTTCTGATTGGAAAACAAACTGTGCTGGCATGCAGTACAAAACACAGTAGAATTATTCAAATGTATTGACAGACTTGGACTCATTTTATTAATCTTACTCATGCGACTTTTTTAGACCTTCATGTTTCAGTTGAAAGTGGAGTAACTCTTTTTTTTCCTGGGTCGTTTTATATGAGTATCTGGCTGCAATTTAGCAGATATGTGACTTAAATCCAGAGTATCGTACTAGGTGGCATCCAAGTAAATTAAGATTTAATTCCAGCATTTTCAGTAACAAAGCTGAAGCGTCATTTTATCAGAAATTAACCTAAACTAAAGAAAATACCTAACCTGGTGCAAACCAAGACATCTATTAATGTAATTATGATTACTTACCATCAGTAATATATCAGAACATATAGAAACTGCAATAGAAAGTGTCCTTAGACCACTTTCAGCTGAAACACACTGAGGCTACAAGAGATAGATTATATATTTAGCCACCTTACAGTACAGCATCATTAATTATTGTGTTATTAAGGTTGTTATTAGCAAGATTACTTTTATAAATAATGTAGGGCTAACCTTCTCTTTCTTCAAATCTGTTGATTCATTCGTTCATTCAGGCCATGCTGGGAATAATTAGCAGAATACACTTTGGATAGAATACTTCATTCACACTTAGTGGCAATTTATAATAACTGGTCCACCTATAAGCATGTTTTCAGACAGTGGAAGGAAATGATAGGACCTGAAGGGAACACGTTCACTGAAACCAGGCGAAATGGCACATAAACAAGGACCTGCTCTCAGGATCGTACAGGGGGCCTTAGAGCTGTGAAGTAGCAACACTACCCATTTTGCCACCCTACCATGTCTTTCCTCAATAGAATATAATAATAATAATAATAATAATAATAATAATAATAATAATAATAATAATAATACTCTTTGTATTGGTGGGTTTGGTGGGTTTCAGGTGGGAAACCCACCTGTTAATTGTATTTTAAAGCATGAAACCCTTTAATAAACACTTAAATAAAGCAGTAAATGAATATATAAAATAAACTATTAAATTAAGCAGACTGCTTATTTGTTTGTTTATTTAACAAAGTATCAAAGAATTTAGTTATGTATTTATTGATGAATATACTTTTTTTTTTATTCATACTTTCAGTTCTCCATATTCATCACGTCCCATAGTTAAATACATTTACATAGATTTTATTAGAAATGACTTACAGTACCAGAGCTAAGTTTGGCCTGCCATTTACAACCAAATATTTAACTCTATGCTTACATCATTTAGCTGACTGATAACAAAAACTGACCCTCGTCCCCCGCATACATCCTATTTCAGTTAGCAGGTCAAAGTCAAATTTTAGTGAAATTGCAGCTATATAAGGCATATGCTTGCTAAGGCTTTGCAAACAGGAACATATGTAGGGGAGGCATTCCCTATTTACATACATGAATGAGATTTGCATGGCTGTAGAAGAAGATGCTGGTCCTGTGAATAACACTGCTGTTGCAAGAGGAGCTGAAGTGAGGGAGAAACTGATTTGCATAGTGAGAGCAGGCTGAGCAGGTGTGCAAGCAGGTCTGTATCATAGACCACTGATTTGCTTTTCTTTTTTCACCCAGGGAATTTTTTTTATCTTTAATGCAAATCAAACAAAGAAAGATGGACTTGCCTGACAAATGAGCGTTGTGTTTATATCCTTGCAGCTTGTCACACACACACACACACACACACACTTCCAGTGTAGTTCAAGAGAACATGTTTTTTTTCTCCTAATTTACCACTTTACTAAAACCTGTCTGAGCTTTAGTCTGTCAGTTTCTGCTGTGTCGTTTATCAGAAGATTTTTTAGTCACTGGACCTGTTCCTTGTCTCTTTCACCCTCTTCAAATAATTTCTCATCCTCTTTCTGCTCTTCCTTTCTTCTTCCACTGTTAATGACTATTGTTGCAGTCCTCAAGAAGAAATGACCAGAGACATGCTTTGTTAATAAAATTTACATTTATTCATTTAGCAGATGCTTTTATCCAAAGCGACTTACAAATGAGGAAATATAGGCAAAGCGATATATCAAGCGGAGAACAATACAATAAAGTAGTGCTACCATACAACATCTTTAATTGAGTTCTAGAAAAGCAAATTGTGCAGAGTAGGTGTTTTTTGTTGTTGTTTTTTTTGTTTTGCTTTTTAGGATAATGTGGGGGTTGGCATTTTAAGGGTTAGTTAGGTGTTCACGGAAGAGGTGGGTCTGTAGCTGTTTTTTGAAGCTGGTAAGAGATTCTGTGGTCCGGATTGAGGTTGGAAGTTCATTCCACCACTGAGGGACAGTTAGTGTGAAGGTTCTGGAAAGGGACCTTGAGACACTAAGCATTGATTGCTAATCAATTGTAGATTGCATGAAGGAATGTAAGCCTAGAAGAGAGAGTAGAGGTAGGGTGCTGTTCCTGACAAGGTCTTGTAGGTGAGCGTCAAGGCCTTGAATTTGATGTGGGTGGCTACAGGAAGCCAGCGGAGGGAGATGAAGAAGGGTGTGACATGGGTTCTCTTGGGCTGGTTGAAGATGAGGTGTGCTGCTGTATTCTGAATCATCTGAAGGGGTTTGATAGAGCTGACTGGGAGACCCGGGAGTAGTGTGTTGCAGTAGTCGAGTTTTGATATGACAAGAGCCAGGACTAGTAGTTTTGTAGCCTGTTCGGTGAAGTAGGGTCTGAATGATCATATCTAATGCTTCAATTCAGGTTTTCTGGACATGTTCAGTAATTTAATCTTTTATTTCACAAAATTTTATATTTAGTGCCATTTTTAGTGGTTCCTACAGAATTGAATTAGGCACATGTATTGAGAAAACCTCAGATGTAACTACAGATGTAACTGCTACTCAGAGAGATAATCAGCTTGTCTTTTTGGAGTGCTCACACTTGCTTATTAACAAAAGTTTTCATTTTAAGTTCACCAAAATATGGAACAAACCTCAATATGAAGGCATTGATGGTCCTAATGGTAATGCAACATTTTAAAGACCCAATATATACATATATACACAGATCAGCCATAACATTAAAACCACCTGCATAATATTGTGCAGGTCCCTCTTGCACTGCCAAAACAGCTATGACCCTTCAAGGCATGGACTCCAATACACCTCTTTAGGTGTGCTGTGGTATTTGGCACCAAGACGTTTGCAGCAGATCCTCTAAGTCCTGTATGTTGCGAGCTGGGGCTTCCATGGATCAGAATTGTTTGTCTAGCACATCCCACAGATGCTTGATCGGATTGAGATCTGGGGAATTTGGAGGTCAAGTCAATACCTTGAACTCTTTGTCATGTTCCTCAAACCGATCCTGCCCCCACATCACAACTAACAGCCTTAAAGGATCTACTGCTAATGTCTTGGTGTCAGATACCATAGTACACCTTCAGAGGTCTTGTAGAGTCCATGCCTCGATGGGTCAGAGCTGTTTTGCCAGCAACCCTAATAATAGATGTGTATACTACAGGATAGAACAGAAGAAAAGTCATACAAGAGTGAAAATTTTACTTTAACATAGAGCTTTACAGGCAATCCCTCATTATCTCCTGGGAAGTGTTGCCAGGTTTGATAAAAATTCCCACCAGAATGTTCAGGCATAGAAAAAGATTTCTTTTTCTCAGTCTTTTTCTTGGAAACAAGATAACAGTAGCGAACATTTCTGATTTATATATATATATATATATATATATATATATATATATATATATATATATATATATATATATATATATATATATATATATATATGAACTTGTTTTTAATGAACTTGGTCTCCTTTTTAAGATTTGCAAACAGGGTTCCCATGTTCTGCACATAAAGTCAAGGTATCTTCAGCATGCTATCATTATATGCAGAATATGACATAGTTCATTAGCATGATCCTAATTGATGTACTATTTGCTCCTTTTTTGTTCATCAGTGGCTTGCTCCAGTAGCCACACCTAAATACTGTGCTACAAAATAAAATAATATTTTTACCATATTTTTGTACAAGCAAAAGAAATATGCAAAAATACTCCAGATATATCAGATTGTAAGGGGATCTCCTGTGTACAGTCAAGTCATTCCACAGGTTTTAAAAAGGATTTGAATTTGGTCTCTGACTGGAACATTTCTTATGAACTTATTCTTCTGAAGTCATTCTTCCTTGAATTGGATTCATGCTGGAAGGTGACATTTTTCTTTTGTTCTTGGAATTGTTTTTCTTTGGTTTCATGCCAAAATAGATTGGCATTTGGATCTATCCATGATTCCTTGACTAGATGATCTTGACTAGAGCCCCAGTCCCTGCTGAAGAGAATCAGCCCCAGAGCATAACGCTGCCAGCACCATGCTTCACTGTGGGTATGGTGTTATTTGGACGATAAGCTGTCTTGTTAGTGTGCCAAACCTTCTTTTAGAATTGTGCCTGCTCTCAGAACATAACACATTTTGGCACATGAATTGGTGTGATTTAGGCACTTGGATTTCTTGGATTTCCAGGATGTCCAACCTCTTTAGTAGAATTTTAAACCTTATTCCTAACTTATGAAATTCTATTACCGTATCTTTAACCTCCTTAGAATGCTCCTAGTCCTCATTTGCACTCCTTACTTTCAGACTGACAGTCTCTTCAATGACAGTTCAACTGAGGTGTTTTTTGTTCAGAAAATGGGAGCTGTTTTAATATTTCAGTGGTGAAGGACAATTATAAGTCAATTGTGTCCTCGTTAAGACAATATCTTTTCATTATCTTATCATTTGGATCTTCCAGAATCTGGGTGGGTTTAATACTTATATGCAAGCAGCATTTTTCAGTTTTTGATTTTCCTGTATCGAAAACTGAAGTGTATTGACAAATATTTATTGGGGATATTTAACAATGTTGATCAATATTTAAGAACAAGCAGACGAAAAAATACATTTGGTCATAACTTTGTAAATGTCCAAATCTGGGCAGGGGTATAAACCCTTTCTAAAGCTTTGAATGTTCTCAGGAGCACAGTAGGCTGCATCATTGTGAAATAGAAGAAGGTTGGAACCACCAGTACTCTCCCTAGGGTCCAGAAAGTGAGCTAGAAGGGCCTTGGTCAGGGAGGTGACCAAGAATCCAATGGCCATTCTACTTCTCAATGGTCAAAAGTGAGGGAATGATGAATGCAGCCACATAAAGAGAGGTCATTGACGTAAACTTGCTCCAGAGTGCAAATGAACTCAGACTGGGGTGAAGGTTCACCTTTCAGCACAACAACGAACTGAAGCACATAGCCAATACAGCACTAGAGTGGCTTTGGCACAAGTCCCCAATGTCCTTAAGTGGCCCAGGCAAAGTACAGATTGAACCCCATAGAACATTGTATAGAGACCTGAAGTCACTCCACATCCAATATGATTGAGCTGGAGAGGATCTACGAGGAAAAATGGGAGAAATTCCCAATTCCAGTTGTGCAATGCTTGTAGAGACTTACCCAAGAATACTTGAAGCTGTAATTGCTACCAGACATTCTTCGACAATCGACATGTCCTGAATTAAGGGTCTGAATAATTATCTAAATGAGAGTTTTTAATTTGCAATCATTTTGCAAAAACTTCTTTTCATTTTGTCCTCATGGCAAATTGTGTGTAGATTAATGGGCAAAAAAGTAAATGTTATCAATTTAAAATGAAACCTATAACAATAAAGTATGCCAAAACTGAAAGGGTCTGAATACTTTCCGAACACTTGTGTGTGTGTGTGTGTGTGTGTGTGTGTGTGTGTGTGTGTGTGGTGTGTGAATATAGATTATGTGTATGTATATACAGTACACTGTGTGAAAAGATTGTCATAAAACCTTTTAATTTTGCTGCATAATTCAGCTTTGTTAGTGAAAGTGGTGTTTTCAGGCCAGACAGCTGAGGTGTCTGACTCTCAGGAACAGATTTCACACTTGCTGTATCACATCACAAGCTCTATTCAAGAGCTCTAAGTGCGGTGGGTTCCTAAGGCCCCAATGGAATAAGGAGACATTTTCCAGACAGGTCTTGGGAAGGTCTAGTTTTTCACCTAGAAATTACCTCAAGGCTCTTCTGTCAAAGCCTGTTGAGCGTACACTTGGTTTTCCCCAAATCCCCCTCTCCTTCCTGCTCCCAAACTAGTCTGAAGTGCACAGAAGGGTCTGTTTCCCTCACTCTCTTTCTTTCTCTCTGTTTTCTTTGAGCATATATTTAAAAAAAAAAAAAGACTTTTTAGCTGTATCCCGATAGCAGATGCACACAAGTCTCACATTGCAATAGATGAATATTTCCTTTTTCAGAAAACCTGTACACTTTCAAAGCACATATATGTATGAGACTTTGATCAGTCCTATTTCACTACCGCAAAAATATAAAAGATTCCACATCAGCAACAGCTCTCCCTCCTCTTCATGATCCTCTTTTGTTTCTTTAGTCATGTCAGTAGATCGTCTTGTCCTCTTCGTGGTGTGACCTATTGCAGTGGCCTTAATTTCATTTACATTTATCGCATTTGGCAGACACTCTTATCCAGAGCAACTTACAATTATCCTTTTTTTATATATATATATATACAACTGAGCAATTGACGATTAAGGGCCTTGCTCAAGGGCCCAGTAGTGGCAGTTTGGCGTTGCTGGTATTTGAATTCATGACCTTCCGATCAGATTTACGACCTCCCGATCCTAACCACTGAGCTATTACTTTCCCCTAATTATTACCTGTCCATTATTATAAAAGTTTAAAAGTTATCTCTGTATGGATAATTCACTGAGAGATAGATATTCAGATATGGGGCAGCCGTGCCTCAGGTGGTAGGGCGGGTTGTCCACTAATCGTAGGCGGTTCGATTCCCGGATAACATGACTCCACATACCAAAGTGTCCTTGGGCAAGACACTGAGCCCCGAGTTGCTCCCGATGGCAAGTTAGCGCCTTGCATGGCAGCTCTGCTACCATTGGTGTGTGAGTGTTTGTGTGTGAATGGGTGAATGAGACACAGTGTAAAGCGCTTTGGATAAAAGCGCTATATAAGTGCGCCATTTACCATTTATCCTTGTTCTGGAACTGGCTCAAAAGGATAAGCATAGAAAGCTACTGCTGTGGCTGTCACATGGGGTTCTTTTAATGTGTATGAACACATCAATGTGACTGGTATAAAAAATGCTACCACATTTAATGCAGCACAATTATAAAATGAAGACTATTTTATTTTCTTCATTCGGTGTGCAGGAACAATGTTGTAACTGATATTAAAACAGACACATTTATACTTGTTTATTTGTGGGTATTCATGTTATTGTTAGTATAAACAAGTTTAATGCATATAACACACTGATCAGCCATAACATTAAAACCACTGACAGGTGAAGTGAATAACATTGATATCTGGTTACAGTGGCACCAGTCAAGGGGTGGGTTATTTTTTGCAGCAGGTCACTTCTTGAAGTTGATGTATTGCAAGCGAGAAAAGTAGGCAAACATAAGGATCTGCATGAATTTGACAAGGGCCAAATTATGGCTAGATAACAGGGTCAGGGTATCTCCAAAACAGCAGGTCTCATGGGGTGTTCGAGCTATGCAGTGGTTAGTACCCACCAAAAGTGGTGCAAGGAAGGACAACCGGTGAACTGGAGACAGGCTCATGGGCGCTCAAATCTCATTGATGCATGTGGGGAGCAAAGGCTATCTCATCTGGTCCGATGCCATAGAAGAGCTGCTATAGCCCAAACGGCTGAAAATGTTCATACTGGCTATGATAGAAAGGTGTCAGAACACATAGTGTATCACAGCTTGCTACACATGGGGGACCTACACAATATTGGGCAGGTGGCCTAATAATGTTATGGCTGATCGGTGTATATATAGGAAATATATCAGGTACAGACTTCATTCTTGAGGTAGCTGAGAAATGTCAGCCTAGTTATAAAATGCGATGTGCCTATTTACATTGCAGGTCATGCACCACATCTATCTCTGGTCATATATCTCAGTTATTGGCATATTTCTTTCTTTAAATGAAAATGAGTCTTTCGTTTGAGAAGTTTTTCAAATTTTCCAGATCTTTTTGAGAAAGTTTTTTTTTTTTTACTGGAGTTTTCTGATCCCCTCTCATAGCACCTCTTATACTGAATTATCCCATATAGCACAAAAATACCACAAAAATACACATGTTTAAAACCTAGTGTGACTGCAGCCTTCCAGTAAGAGTTATATTGAGCTCAGCTCAATGGGCCAGCATAGATCAGCCTTTTTCAGCCATATTCCTTTTGACCTGAAATGTGTCTACTTGCTTGAGTTGCCTCTCAATTTTAAATGCCATGAACTGAGCTTGTCATAAAGGGACCTGTGATATCATAAACAGGGTTTGCAAGCTTTGGAAAGTTAGAGGTGTGTTTTGGCATAAATTTGACTGAGACACAGTGCTTACACCTATGTATACACCGGTGTTGTTTCTCTCTCTCAATTTCTCTGTCCTTCCTTCACTTCAGTTCCTACGTTAGTTTGTTTTAGATCGATATCTCCATCTGCCAGACAAGAAGAGCTGATTTCTTTCCACTTGTTGCTTATTGGTCCATCCTCATTATCCCCACTTTCTTCCTCCACTTACCCCCATGTCTTTTTTATCTTAAGGGATAGCATCATGCATGCTATCATTTAAGCTATGAATGTTTATGGGATATAGCACACTGTTTCCATCTAATGAGGACATTGTTACTAGACTCAAGGCCAACCATGATAGAGACATAACTTTTATCCATCTACCCTAGACCCCGAGACACACCGTATATGTTTGCTGTTGACCTCTTC
Organism: Ameiurus melas; assembly: GCA_012411365.1. NCBI lineage: Eukaryota > Metazoa > Chordata > Actinopteri > Siluriformes > Ictaluridae > Ameiurus > Ameiurus melas. The sequence continues at coordinate 5,099,240 of CM022761.1, forward strand.
ACTCTTGAAATTACTCAGCCGCCCATGTTGTTCCTATAGAAATGCTGACATGTACTTTAGAAGCACGACTAAATTAGTTGATTCTATAAATGTGTCTAATTGTTTTTATGTTCAGCATTCATTGAGGATTCATTCTGACAAGCAGACATTATGATTCAACCTACAGTTGAGGCCAAAGGTTTACATACACCGGTGCTAAAGACATTCAAACTCAATATTTCACGACTCCACACATTTCATGTTACAGTACATTTCCTGTGTTAAGTCAATTTAGAGTGTGTATGTGGTCATTTCAAAATAATCAAGTGGTCATTTCAAAATAATAGCAAAAAGACAGATTTAATTCAGCTTTTATTTCATTTATTAGATTTTCAATGGGTCAAAAATTTACGTACACTTTGTTAGTATTGGTGGCATTGCCTTTTAATTGCTTAACTTCAAATCAAACACTTGGAGTAACCTTCCGGCAGGTCAGGGCTTTGTGATGGCCACTCCAATACCTTCACATTAAGGCATTTTCTTACCACTTTGGAGGTATGCTATGGTCATTGTCCTTCTTGAAGAGCCAGTTGTGACCATGTTTTAACTATCTGACTGATGACTTGAGGCATTGCTTGCAATCTGTTTTCTGATGTGCACCAATGCCTTGGCATCATCATGTTGGGATGGTGTTCTTCGAATTAAAAGTCTCACACTTTTCTCCTCCATAGATAGCACTGATTATTATGGCCAAACAAACATTGGTTTCATCTGACTGGAGAACACTCGTCCAAAAGGCTGGTGATCACCTGCAACCTTTTCTGCCTGTATTTTTTGTGCTGGTCTTAGAGTAGGGGTTTCTTCTTGCGTGACACCCGTTCAAGCCATGGTGATGTAGGAACCTCTTAATGGTGAATGTACTGTACATACGTCTTATCATAACTTTTTACCTGATGCCTCCAACTCCTGTACCAGTTCCCATGTTGTGCTCTTGGGCGTCAGTTGAAACTTTATTTATTTTTATATTTGTACAAATGCTCAGTTGTTGCTCTGGACTTGTTGCTCCGGAGTTGCTTGGATATTCCCGTGGTTTCAAGGGCAAAAAGGGACTGGCTCTAAATACAGCCACATTTCAATTCTATCTAGATGTACAGTATTGTATCTTTAGGTTAGGTGTTTGTAAACATTTGGTCTCAACTATATAATGCAATGTTTTGTTAAAAAATAAATAAATAAACTAATGATTTAACTATTTTTCTATCTTAAATTGACTGAATCATTTGGATAAATAATCCTGATTTTATTATTAAGGAAAATTATAATAATTTAACTATTATTTTTACGGCTCTAGTTTCAAGAATATGTACATTACACAAATTAACAAGCCAGAAGGCTCTCTTTCTAATATTTATAGAAACATTTTTGTGGTAGCAAGGAGCATTGGAAACACAATATTGTTTGCAAACTAAAAGATATGTCTCATATTATTAAATATATTGTACGTAACTGGGAACATTTTGAAAAAAAATATCTGTTGACTGACTTATCTATGGACAAGAAGCTACAGTGGTTTTATTTTTCATGTTAATCGTTCAGTTAGAGAACACTGAAATAAATTGCATAGTGTGCTTCATTCCAGATAGACAACTACTGGAGATTATATTAATTTATCACATTTTAGGCCAGCTTGAAAACTGTCTGAGTGGTGAGAAACATTGAGTTCGTATGAACTATCCAGTAAGGATAACACTGCCAGAGAAAACAGACTCGTCTCATTTAATAATTAACCCCAGTCAGTAAACCATTGGGGAAAAAAAATGGAAAAAACTCAGGGAACATGGGGACATGAGTGAGAAAGAAGAAAGGAAAGAATAAAGGTAATACATGCAAATACTAGCCAGGGAGACATCTTAATGTATCCATTCTAACCTTTACTGGGTGTTGATTTAACTGATTATGTCCTCATCTGGACCGCTGGCTCAGAATAAAACACTATCGAATATCATTATCTACATTACGCCTCTCTCCTCTCCGCTGATTATGCACTCCTTGGTTTGTGTGACAGTTATTGGGAGTTAAGTCACTCATCAATCAATATTTACCCAGTAAACCTGGGTACTTTGGATGGCAGGGTTTGTTTAGAGAGACCAAGCATACTTGGAAGGTGAATGAAAACATGGTTGAAGTGCTGGGGCCACCCATCTCAACCCCCCTACAGTACTTTGTCCCAGACCCCTCCCCCAGCTTCTCATCTTGCATTTCTCAGCGGAGCAGTGACAGAATACATTGCTTTTCATAAGGTGGCCTGTGTGCACTCTTATCAGTGGCAGCTGCAAAACCGATATCTTTGTACTGACAAAGAGGTGATCAGACAGATGGACAGGCATTGGTGGCTGTTTTCCATGCTGTAAACACCCAGATTTCATATATCAACAGCCAAATGAGTTCTTTAGTTGTACTAGAGCAGTCAAGCTAATGGTGAAAAGGGGGGAGAAAAATAACACGGATAAAAACAGCGGGTCAGACTGCATGAGAAATACACAGGGTACAATGTGGTCTGTGGCTCCTGTTAGGGACAGTTAACTACAATTCTCTGAGATCTTGACAGTGACCTGTTTAACCCACACCTAATGTATTTTGCTTTTAAATTCAGATGACTCGGGGTCATAAAGAGGGAGTATAAAATACTAATGTGAACTTGCCTGGTGCACAATTTAACAGTACAGCAGAGAGGTCACAGGCTTATTCCACACAATAGCTATAACAAAAGCACAACAGCTGATCTGTGAGAGGCGAGGAGGTGACAAAACAGTTAAAGAATGCTGCTGGCTAGAGGCTAGCAATCAGCAGATGTAGACAAAGGGTTTTGTGACAAGAATAACGCGCTCTCCCTCCCTTTCTCGAACTGTCTTTCTCTCTCCCGTCTTCCAAGAGAGTCTTCTCCTTGACATTGTCTTCTGTTTCGCAGTCAGCATTTTACTGCCACTTTATAGCAAGAACATCAGTTAAAATCTCTAATGCAATACATACATGCAAGAAAAAGTTACCTCTAGGCAGAAGGCAAGAGGTCAAAACTTGAGGCTTTTACCTTTACTTAACATGTAATGAAATCCAAACAAGTTTGTTGTTTTTCTTTTTTCAGGACACTTAACTTCGATTTTATTTAGCTATTTAAGTCACTATTATATTACTGTTGGGGGCACGGTGGCTTAGGGGTTTTCACGTTTGCCTCCAGGGTTGGGGGTCCATTCTGTGTGTGTGGAGTTTGAATGTTCTCCCCGTTATTCAGGGGTTTTCTCCAGATACTCCAGTTTCCTCCCCAGTACAAAGACATGCGTTGTAGGCTGATTGTCATTTCCAAATTGTCCGATTGGGTGTGTGATTGTGTGTGTGTGTTTGTGTGTGTTTGAGCCCTGTGATGCCCGTCCAGGATGTCCCCCACCTCATGTCCTGAGTTTCCTGGGATAGGGTCAAGGCTCCCCATGACTTTGCAGGAGTAAGGGGTAAGGCATACGAAAATGGATACATGGACTCTATGGTCATTTCCACACACTGTAGACTAGCCTATATAATTCCTTTCTGTACATAATTCTTATTCATTTTTAGATGGTGATTATAGCGATACAGCGGGTAGTGGTGATGCCTCACAGCTTCAGGGTTCAGGATTCAAACCTTTTGCACATTCTGCTCATATCTGAGTTGGTTTCAGGTTTCAGAGGTATATATTCTTGGTATTTTTGTGACCATCTGCGTAGGCAGTGACCAGGCACAGGGTGGCACAATTGTACAAAGTGATTTGGTTAAAATGAATGGTTACCAATAGGTATCTTATTAGGTATATGTGTGTGTGTGTGCGTGTGTGTGTGTGTGCGTGTGTGTGATCTAATGATCTAATCAGTGGCTCTATTTCCTACCTAGAACCAAGTAAGTGTGCAATGTGTAACATTGTATGAATATGATTTTAAACAAAAGGTTGTAATAGACTGTTCCGCTAGAGACACCGCTCAAATATGCATCTGAAAGGTGTTCAGTGTGAATTGTCTTTAAAGCACACAGAGACAATGGCACAATGGAAATTGTAACACACAAATGAAAAGGCGAGATTGTGGTGAAATAACCACATAATAGAAACTGTTTAATAGAAATAACTGTGGGCTGGCATCATTTACAACAAATGTATTTATGTTAATGTATTCTTGTGCACTTTTGTGGGTGATCTCCTGATATGAGTCTCCAGGACAAATCCACACCAGATAATTCCTTGTCTCTTAAGAGAGCAATACATTTGATGAGCATGGTATAATTTGTTATATATGTGTGTGTACGTGTGTGTTTATTTTTTATATATATATATATATATATATATATATATATATAGGGTTTTTTAACTCATAATGACGTCAGCTGTCTGATTCATTGACCAGTCACGGCTGAGTTATTTACAGAGCTGGGTAGAACGCGTTACTGTATTCTAATTACTTTTACTGATAATGCAGTAATGTAACGCATTACATTTTAAATTTACATAATTCAATTACAGTTACTGATGTCAATAAAATTCCGTTACTTGCATTACAAATGTATTATTAAGAAAAAATTTCAAGTACAACGCATTTTTAAAATAAATCACGTTTTGCACGGGCTGTAACCCGGTCTTGGCATTGGCGGCTGAAGCCCCGAAGATGTTTTCTTTAGCTAAGAATAATTCTTCACCCCACCTGTAATTTTATATCGTTAGTGAACGGAGGCGAGAGCAATCAGACAGAATTTACAGGAAAATACGTGGGAACACTTGTGTCTTATTGGCTAACAGTCTCTCAATTCTGCCAAATGCTAGCTCATACATTCACTTTGAGGAAAAATTTATATATGCTGATTTTTATATATATTTTTTTAAACCAGTAAAGGGGTTGAAACTGAAACAGTAATATCCTCTCAAGCTGAGCAGGAAAATGAGGTGTGTAAATGAGGTGTGAGTTTCGCTTTGCAGTGTATTTTTGTAGGTTTGATAGGTTTTGAATGTAACTTGAAATCAAAGTAATTAGTAATCTGATTACGTTTTACATGCAGTAATCAGAAATGTAATCAAATTACAATTTTAAAGTAGTAATTATTCATCTGTACTGAATTACTTTTTTTGAGTAACTTACCCAGCACTGGTTATTTGCCACAAATAAAATATCTGGTTATTCCTTTTTGTACAGGGCACACGGTGGCTTAGTGGTTAGCATGTTCGCCTCACACCTCCAGGGCCAGGGGTTTGATTCCAGCGTGGCCCTGTGTGTGCGGAGTTTGCATTTTCTCCCCGTACTCTGGTTTCCTCCCCCAATCCAAAGACATGGTTGATTAGCATGTCCAAAGTGTTTGCAGTGTGTGTGTATGTGATTGTGTGCCCTGCGATGGACTGGGTCCCTGTCCAGCGTGTACCCTGTCTGATGCTCCCTGGGATAGGCTCCAGGTTTCCCCGTGACCCTGAGAAGGATAAGTGGTATAGAAGATGGATGGATGGATGGATAATTGGGTACAATGCAAGCAATATTTGTATAATCCTTTTCTAGATTCACTCACATGTTACTAAAATACTCAATAATTTGACACAAAACAGGCAATAGTGTAGACCAAAAAAGAAAAAAAGCCTAAACTGTTCTTGATGTAGTTATCATTACATTTTAGAGTACTGATTTAGAACTGTGATTAAATCTTACTACTTCTTCATAAAACTTATCTTGATATAAAGAATTAATGTTGTACTTTCCTCTCCTATTCGTATCCTACTTGTGCTCCTGAGTGTGTGTAAATTTAAGATGTCACATAAGATGTCTATCTACTGTAAACATTCATTGATCCATTTCATATCATGTGTATGAATTACTTCAATTTTGTATATATGGAGTGCACTGTCAAATTTAAATGGGTTATTTATGTACATTTACAGCATTTAGCAGATGTCCTTATCCAGAGCGACTTACAGAAGTGCTTTGTCGTCTCCGTTAAAAACATATCCAATGAAATGGAACTAAGAATACCATTGTGACGATTTTGTGAAACTCAGTGATTTTATATTATTGCTATTACTTAAAGAATATGAAAAATTATGACCAAAGAAATGTCACCGGATAAATGGAGGAGGGTCTGTCTGTGCATAGCCATAAGCTGTAAACCAATCCCTCAGCCTCGTCTGAGTCGTACCGCACTTATGAGGGAAAGGATGTTTAAAAACTGGTATGATTTTGAAAGCTGAGGATGGAGCTGTACTTTGCCCCATCCCCATTTTATGTGACATTCATTTATCAGCCAAGAGGGTTTGGCAAGCCCTTTGCCTACAAGAGCTGTCCCGGTGACCACTAACCTTGGTATGTCCTGACACTCATGATGAGTGTCTGCAGAACACAGTAGGCAAGCTGGCTGCTATGTCAAGTCTTTATTGTGTACTGCCAAGGATGGGAACAGTCAGTATAATCAGACAAAGGACCCTGAAGACTGTATACAGTACCTCAGGAAATGGAGATTAACCTCTCTCTCCTTCCCCCATTTAATCCCCACATAATCATGCCATAGGAGGAACCAGGAGAGGAACACAGAAATTATTGTACTGAACTGTGCAAAATGTCAACTAAAGTATAGTCATAGAAAGTGTAGTGTAATTAAATCCACTGAAACAAGCAGGCCATCCAAAACGACTACATTATACCTTTATCCACTTTTTTGTCTGACAATTTTAAATGAACTATTTACAGCTATGCTTTATTTTCCTGCTGAAAAATTTGAGGTCAGGCAGTTGTATTAATGGTGGAGCTCCCAAAGGTAACCTATTAGTCAATGTCTTCTAAACCTGATGACTGTATTTAAAACATTCAATGGAAAAAGGGTGAGAATGCTTACAGTCACATGGACGGCATGCTTTATTCTCATACTGTATCTGGTGCAGAAGCAATATTCAGGGTGTGATCAATTGAAACACTTGACTATTTGGTTTTAAATCTACAACACAGAATCAGAAGACAGTGTCATCAGTTTTTAACAGTACTTGCCTGTAAACGTCAGAGACAACTGAGTGTGTGTGTCAAAGACGTTTTTTTGTCTTTCATTCATAAAATAACCTGAATCAATCTAACTATAGACCACATTTTTAGCTACTTCATGCCCCTGGAGTCCCTTAATTCATTCATAGAAATGCCGGTCTTCTAATCATGTGCAAGAGAAATTTTCTGCACAGTCTCTACTACTCATAATCACACAGTGTTAGATAAATCAGTGTATTTGATGTTAAATTTAACTGCTCTAAGAATAGTGAAATGCTGGCAGTATTGCAGCATTCCAAAAAAAAAAAAGAAAAATCAATGTTAAACCCACATACATTCATTACTCTGTGGGATTTTACCCTCAACGGCGGCTTGGAAAATATTAAGTAATTACAGTAGCTCATTAGATGTCCATGAATCACATGCAGAACAATCACCCATTTAAACATGTATTGTAATTGATTATTGTAGCAAGGCATAAATCCTTTTGTTTTGCTTTGGTTTGTTTTCATTTTGTTTGTTATATCATGGCAACCATTAGTACTATGGCATGGTGCACTGTATGGTTACTGTGGTTTAATCAGAATGCAGAGTTTCTAAAGGAGACACGGCTGAAACTTTATTACCAACATTACCAATATTAGGAGAGAAAAAATGGAAAGATAAGCCAGTAATCAATATTTAAAATCTTATAAACGTCACTGGTAATTTCTGGTTATGCTAAATAGTAAGCTGATTCCAATCAACATCTATAAATATTAATAAACTCTGCAGTGAAAGTTCTACTGTGACTTCCAAAACATATACATTTTTATGATTAACCACTTGTAGTTAAAACTAAACAGAAAAATAAGTATTTGGAAGATGTAAAGATTATATGCAATCTAACTGTAATTCTTTGAGATGAATTGGATAGTTAACTGGGTATTTCACTTAATTGTCAGATTACCAGAATAAAGCGGTTACTGAAGATGAATGAATGAATGAAAGAAAAAAGCAAGGAATGTAGGCTGAGAACTTATTCTAGTTGCATATTTCGCATTTGTTCTGTGAACACCGGATAACCACCAGGGGAAGTGTTTATCGTGGTCATCCTCTCATGTGTGTACACCATATAAAAACCTACAAAGTCAAACCTTGACAGTGATTTAGCACTTACTATAAATTCCAAGGCACCAATACTTCCTTGAACATATTCTGCAAGCTCCTACTGAGGCAGCAGTGGTTCCAAATGTCAGTTACATATTCTGTGTTCATAAGACCACAGTTACATACATATATAGTTCTAGTGGTGTAGTGGTACCTCAGTGGTTAAGTCATTGGGCTACTGATCAGAACATCATGAGTTCGAACCGCAGCATTATCAAGCTACCACTATTGAATACTTGAGTTGCTTAGGATAAAATGCATCAACCAAATCTGTAAAGTGTCAATTTCACCTCTCCTAACTGCCTGGATAAAATCTGCCTGGAAAATATCATGAGGAACTGATTCACCCCAGCAAATTGGGAGGGTGTTTGGTGATGATCACCGTACTCACACAACTATGAGGGTTGATGTTGAGCTTCCACAATCTGGAGAACTATATGTCACCTCTCAGTAATGCCCACGAGGTGCATCACAGCTGGACTGGGATGTTCTAGCCAGTTCTAGCCAGTTCATTAGCCCACCTGTCACCTCGGCTTAGACAGAGGAGAACCCTGTGTCTTTGCACGGAGGCAAATGAATAATTGGTCTGATGAATGAATGGCTGCCATGTTGTTCAAGTAGTACCGACACATATTGCACAGATTAAGGAAAGCTCTGCAGATTGACCTTCATAGAACACTGTGATGTCAATTGCCTGGTTCACAAAATTGGGATATATAAATGAAGGATGTGGGAACATATACAGTAGACCATGAGACTGCTACTACTGAATCCTCTGCGGCTGTTTGGTTCCTAGCAGAGAATCACACTCAACAGTGAATTTGGCAAAGAGGTCCATCTGTACCATATGCACGCATCACTCACAAGAACCATCACAAGAATCCAGCTCAGTGGTGTAGCGTGTGTTATGGTGAGCAAAACCAGGAGAGATTCAAAGGTTCCAAACTGGAGAGAGGGTATGGTTGTTTACACAGGGCCTCTGTCTAAAGCTTCCTAGATGAAAGATAAGACCAAAAGTGTTTGGTTCCAAAATAATCTGCTTTAAAACAGCTGTTAACCTGAAATAATGTGGATGTGGATGCCAAAAATCATAAACATTGTGGTATTTTAAAAAAATTTTATCTTCAAAAGACAGCCCTGTTATCCCATCAATACCAGTTGCCCCTGCTGACATACAGACCATGAAGGCCTTGGTAAATCTAGCTGATGAGTTTAATCATGTGTGTTAAATGAATGCAGAATGCTGTGACTTTAGTTTATATATATATATATTTATTTATTTATTTATTTTTTGATGGTGGTGCTGCAGTGAAGCACAAATGCATAATGGGAATAAAACGCAAACATAGGCTGTAATTTTGTGATATTGCTGCATGCAACATGTTGGTTGATTTGTACAGCTGAGGTCAAAAGTTTACATACACCTAGGCTAAAGACATTCAACCTCAGTGTTTCACAACTTCAAACATTTCATGTCAATTAGGGTATCTACTTTATTTCCATAAAAGGCCATTTCAAAATAATAGCTGCGAAATTAATTTTATCATTTATTCTCTATATCACATTTTCAGTGGATCTAAAGTTTGCATGCACTTTGTTAGTATTTGGTGACATTGCCTTTTAATTGCTTGAACTTGAATCAAAATCTTGGTGTAGCCACAAGCTTCTCACAACACTCTGCCAGAATTTTTGCCCATTTCTACTGACGAAACTGGTATGACTCAGTTTGGTTTGTGGGCCTCTTTGTTCAGATATGGTTTTTCAGATCCGTCCACAAATTTTCTCTGGGATTCAGGTCAGGGCTTTGTGTTGACCACTCCAATATTTTAACTTTGTTTTTTGTTACATAATTGTAATAAAAACATTTCCGGCAGGATCACTGTCCTGCTGGAAGACCCAGTTGCAACCATGTTGTAACTTTCTGGTTGATTTTCCTCTATACATAGTGCTGATCATTATGACCAAATCGTTGAATTTTTGTTTTATCTGACCCGAAAACACTCCTCCAAAAATTCTTTATCCTGGTGGCAATCTGCCAACTTTAATCCTGCTTCCTTGCATGACAGCCTTTCAGGCCATAGCAATGGGACATCCACTCCTAATGGTGGATGTACCTATTTTGGTACATGATTCCTCCAACACCTTCACCTTTGTTGTTGTCTTGGGCTTTGTTGTTGTCTGACCTTTTGGATAGCAGTTTATTGCTCCCTGGGAGTTGTTTTTTTTTTTTTTAATCTCCATGATGAATGATGTCTTTGTGGTCCCAAGATTTTTGTACAGATACTTGTGGAACCTTCAGTTGTTTGGAAATTGCTCCTAAGGAGGAGCTAGGCTTGTGTTGGGTTTTTTTCTGAGGTTGAGTTGCTTGTCTTGAAAGGTCGACTCTAAAATACAACCACAGATGCATTCCCAATAAACTCATATTTATAACAAGTGGCTCAACAGAAGCTTCTAAACGTTATTACATTAATTTCTGGAATCTTCCAGACTTTTAAAAAGACAGTCAACTTCATGTAAACATTTACAAAGTATAGGCCCTAATTGGCTTGGCAAAAAAAGAAATGTATGGTAAGATGGAATGTGTAAAGTTGTGAAAAACTGAGATTGAAAATCTTCAGCCTTGGTGAATTTTAAAAAACGTTTGTTCTCAGCTGTAAGTGTAGGCCTTTTAATGTAATGGGAAATATATTGTATTAATTAAATACCGTTCAAATAGATAAAAGAACTAACACATTAAAGCAATCCTGAGTTCTACACATAATGATTTGTGGTCAATTTAACTCAACACTTACGTTATATACTGACCCAGTACTGGGTTACAGAAATAACCCGAATTGGGGTACAATTAAACATTAATTATTAAATAATTAAATATTAAATTAAATAATTAAAATTATTTACAATGCATCCAATCATTTTCACCATACTTTGGACTCGGGATACGGTTGTCCCTCTTACCTTATTTGGTATATAACTCCATTTTACTTTGCTTTGGTTACTTGGGACATGGGATTGAAACTTGATATATTTATTAATGCCATTGCCTCCTTGTCTCCCTGTGTATCAGCAGGTTCCGGAACGGTTTCTGGAAGTGGCGCAGATCACATTACGGGAGTTTTTCAATGCTATTGTGGCAGGCAAAGATGTTGATCCTTCCTGGAAGAAGGCCATATACAAGGTCATCTGCAAGCTGGACAGTGAGGTCCCAGAGATTTTTAAATCTCCCAACTGTCTGCAGGAGCTTCTGCATGAGTAAAAACTGGTATCGCCTAGTACTTAACAACTTCACTCTCCCCCAGAGATTCATTCATTTCTGTATGAAAATTAAGGTAGCATTTTTAAATTTTTAAATTCCAGCTACTTTGTTGGCTGTTTGTGCTTCTTTGTCTAAAACAAATAAGTCTGATAGTTTTGACTGCATTAATCTTAGTCAACTCCTTGCTCCTGTCTGTATAAAGGGTGTTGCTATATTTACCACAAGATGGTAAACTAATAGAAATAATAGACCCAAGAAATCCCTCCAATTTTTGGGGCATTTTGTTAATAGTTTGTTTCATGCCAGAATGTTTGAAATGTGTGATTAAATTTTTAGCTGTATAGATGTGATTATTATTTATGAATAATATAATTATTACTATTAATGTTATTAATGCTTGCAAACACACTTGTGGTATTCTTGTTTCTCATGGCATTGCTGAATAAATTATTCTTTGAATAAAAACGATTAAGAGAGTATATTTTTAGGTTTATCATTCAACACTGCTAAAATGTTATTGTGTCTAATTTGACAGTGTTGGGGCTAAACAAGGTGCCCTACTCATAAGCAACACAACCATTGGATACCAGAATCAGTCCAGTTGGGCACTTTTCCCTGAGAATCTCCCATTTGCCAGTAAAGGCATTTTATCCCATGTACTCAGTAAAATAAAATATGTAAACAGATGCTCATGCATACATTAATAGATTGATAGAGAAACACAAGCTCACGAAAGTCAAACACATTCTAAGGCCTAAACCAAGGGACTACTAAATGTAAACCCGTATAATCCTTTATTTATTTATTTATTTATTTTTATTTAATAGATCACTTTGTAATCAACACTAGCAACTGTAATCATTTTGGCTTATCATTCAACATTATTACAGGCATCTGTCTTTCAAATAAGCTAGAAGACGATTTTGAAATAATTTTGGAATTGACACACACAATTTTCAGAAATTGAGGCTGAGGTTTCCTTTGGACTGTTCCAAAATTGACCATTCAGGAAAATATTATCTTCAAATTTCATGTGCGATCATCTCTAAATCAAGTAAATGGAAATTTGAAGCCCATAAAATCATTTTGCTCTGGGAATCCTATGTATTGGCAAAATGAAGCTCCACACAAATTGTCAGGGGGAAAAAAACCTGGTGATTGGGTGTATGAGTGTAAAAAGCGATGCTTAATTCTTGTGCCAGACTGTCTGCTGCAATATGCAGAATTAATCTAGAAACATAATAAAACCATAAAAAGTCAAAGTTAAAAACTAAGAAATACTACATTTTTGTAGATATTTTTTCCAAACAATTCACATATGATTTTCTAGTAGATAATAAAATACATATGTAATATGCATTAGGTTGTACCAAAAAATGTAAGAAAATGTCAGTGATCCAACTGTACTGACCTAAATGGAGGCTACGACCAGACCGCATAAATTGGTCTACACAAAGTTATAAGCCTCCATCTCCAATCCCTGAAGGCCATGGCTAATCTTTCAGCACAATTTACTGCTAAACTGTGCTACACTAGAGTCCCAGGACCGAGGTCACTTCAGTCAGGATCAGGACCAGCCGAGGAGACACCACAGAAACGTAACTATGCTTTGACTTTATGTGTAACTTGCATGTATCCTTCTTCAGTGTTGACATGGTAGTTTAGCTATAATTAGTTTGTTTTGTAGATCAACACTTTTGCCCACTTCACATAATACGATCCAAATAACTGCCTACACTTTCCATTTGTCTGTCATTAAGCTTCATTCCACTGATTATCCAATTGTCAATCAATTATTTTCACTAGATTTGTACATATATTCATTTGGCATACATTTTGTACTATATTGATGCATACCTTTACTTTTCTTTTTATTAAACTTTGTGCATTTTACTCATGTGTGTGGTTCCCTCTTGTCACAAATGAGAGTGGTGGTTGTCACTAGGTGATAGTATATTCACGGCCGTGAATACGTTTGATCCAGAATATACAGCAGAACTGTTTCAGAGCAACTGGACATTTTTCAATTTTACACTGAGACAAATAACTGAAGTCCTTTGTGTAAACAACCATACTATCTATCCATCCATCCATCTTCTACCGCTGACTCCTTTCTCAGGGTCGCGGGGATTCTGGAGCCTCTCCTAGGGAGCATCGGCACAAGGCGGGATACACCCTGGACAGGGTGCCAGTCCATCGCAGACCATACTATCTATGTTATTAATATTTGCATGTGTGAAGACAAGCATTTGCGGACATTAAACTAGTGCCCCTACCTCAGTCTTCTCAGTCTACCTCAGCACGATTTTGTTTGGTTGTACTCTGGCTTCCTCCCCCAGTCCAAAGACATGCGTTGTAGACAGATTGGCATTTCCAAAATTGTCCATAGTGTGTGAATGTGTGTGCGATTGGCACCCCATCCAGGGCGTCCCCTGCCTTGTGCCCCGAGTTCCCTGGGATAGGATCCAGGCTACCCCCAGCCCCACCTCCCCTGGGACCCTGTGTAGGACAAGCGGTATGGAAAATAGATGGATGGATGCCAGAATTGTGCTTTAAATTTGCAGGTATATGTGATGTAAAAAAAATGTAACCAGTATAAATCATGTCAGATCTTTTCCCATCCTTTTATATTTGGACATCTGACTGTGCTCAAAATTAACCAGTCACATTCAAACTCATGTTCAAAAATAATTGTCATACACCTGTCATCACTGAAGTGATATGGATTAAACCCAAATAAAGATCAGCTGTTTCTGTAAGATTTTTTGTCATCTTCTTGGTTTCATTCGGACTGCTGAAGCCATGGACAAAAGTATTTCAAAATTAAATGTACCATGGAACGCTGTGAAGGCCATCATGAAGAAGTGGAGCAAATGCAAAATGGGGCACCACATTGACGTTATAAAGTACAGGACATCCCTCCAAAGTGAGAAAAGGACAAGAAAAAAAACTTATCAGGGAGGATGCCACATTAAAGGATCTGCAGGAATATCTGGCATGTACTGGTCACGTCCTGCATGTAACCACAGTCTTCTGTGTTCTTCACATATATGGGCTATGGGGTGGAGTGGCTAGATGGAAGCCCTTTCTCATATAATAAACAACAAAGCTTGCCTAAATCACTGAAAACCATGTGGCAAAATGTGTTATGGTCTGATGAAACCAAGGTAGAACTTTTTGGGTACAATTTTAAAAGACGTGCAAAAACAAGACAGCTCATTACCCAAACAACACCATAACAATGGTCAAGCATGGTGATGGCAGCATCGTGCTATTGGGCTGCTTCTCTTCAGTTTGGACTGGGGCTCTAGTCAAGATAGAGGGAATCATCGATAGCTCCAACCTAATCTGGCACAAAACCTGCAGACCTCAGTTAGACCGCCAAAAGATGAAGAAAAATGTCACCTTCTAGCATAATAACGACCCAAATCAAAGTCAACAAAGAAGACTTCATAAGAAGGAGGTCAACATTTTGAAATGGTCCAATCAGAGCCCACATCTAAATCCTATTGAAAACCCATGGAACGACTAGAAGAGGGCTGTGCACAGGAGATCACCTCACAATTGGAAAGATCTGCAAGGAAGGAATAAAACCGACAAATCGCTAAATTGGTAGGTTCTGACCAAAAAAACCCAAGACTGAGTGCTATATTATGAGCAAAAGGTGTTTTAACAAGGTATTGGGGAGGTTGCATAATTACTTACACATTTCCCCCACTAAAATATTAGTGTATAAACTGTTCAAATCCAACATACATTTAATTTCACCTGTAGAAGGTACTAATAATAAAGGATAGTAGATATTCATTAAGATGAATAACTAAATGATAATCCAAGGTCTAATGGGTTGAAACACCAGCAATACCAGTGTGTCTGCTATAAACATACATATGAAACACACAATAACACACCACTGCCATGTCAATGTCACTGCAGTGCTGTAAATGTTATGGCACCCATATAATATCCGGCCAACAGTGATCCTACAGTTATCCTAATAGACAGGGTACAGAGTGCTGAAAATGTGTGCATGTTCTGCATTAATGATATTGTGGAAGATTTCAATTTGGTCCTACAACAATAACTAGATTTATACTCTCCTCAGGTGGCAAGATGATGGCAGAATAAAACATCTGCATAGTATAAAATAATACCGGATCTAATAATAATAATAATAATAATAATAGTATATTTTTTGCATGATCCTTTTTTGGAACTTGATTTACATGCACTAGACATAAATAAATCCTTCTTGGGGATTAATAAGTATTTGATTTGCTATGGATAATGTGCATGTAGGACAGTCGTCTCTGAGTAAAACAAAACAAAAAAAAAACTAATTGTAGCTCTGTTTAGAATTTATGTCAAATATAAAATGACTACAAAATGGCTCACAAGAGACCCATCCAAACACAAACAAGGACTCGGGACCGTAATTCAGTTCTCCAAATGGGTTTCCTCAGCCACCTCAAACATTCGTGCTGAGGCCATTGCTTAAACTATTATTTAGGATGTTTTTTTTAAATCATGATCTACATATTTTTCCAGGTTATTTGTAAAGGTAAGTAAATAAACATAAAAGTCTCACGAATAAAATGGTGAGTTTGGTTAGTTGAACGTTAGTGTGTGGCAACTGCACCAGGAGGTTGAAAGAAGCAAGGCCGCCACCGCTGTAATTTACAAGCTGATACAAAGAGACACTTTAGCTGCCTAAGCACTCCAGTGACTCCACTGAACAGGAGGCAGGGTCACTCCCCATTCTGTGCCACAATGACGAGCAGAACCGTGTAGCGCTCCCCTTCTGTTTGATTTCATCAGAGTGCCTTTGAAAGGCACATCTTAACAGCACAACAATAAAACAGCTGTGTTTGTACTGGCCCATTCATTGTTGGAAATTTTTGCCACCAGACTTTCTTTCATTTTCGTTTCCCTAAAAAGATCACACAGGCGTGATGTCAGTATCATGTTATGTCTGATAAAAAAAAAAATGAAGAAAAGAAAAAAACATATTTGTAAAACATGGATACTCTTGCTGTTAGATATTATATGTCTTTTCAATGGGCTTCATTTATGATTAAACTCAATACGGTTTAATGTTAATGTTCAAAAAAATTATCTTTGGTACAGGCAAGTATGGAGGTGTTCTGGCTCTATCTAAGAACGTGCTTATTTGATTATCACTTAAGGTGCATCTCAGGCATGTGTGATGAAGTCTTGTTAATTTTAACTGGCATCACAGTCAATTGAAGATGCTGCTACAGCTGTTTGGACCTACTGTAGATGTCACTGCTGCAGACAGATGATACCCAAACCCTAAAGCATGATTTATACACAGCAAAGCGACGTAAGCTTGGGCCAAATTTCACCTCAAGAATTTTTACACATAACTTGTTTTTGTTTTTTTCTTTCTCTTAGAACCACTGGTCCACCTGAGTCCCCCTCTCCCTCCCGCTCAGCTTTGAGCAGACGGGCTTCTTACAGTTGGGCTGAAGCAGCATCTTTGCATTACGCGAACAGTCTGCTTCATAATCAAACACCATCTGTCGCTACATCTGAACCTGTTTTAACATCTGTGCATTCTGGTCTTAACAAAGCTGTAAAAATAAAATAAAATAAAAAAAAACGTTCAGAACTTTCACAGTTCACTGAGCTAGATGTGTATATTTACTACCTTTAATGCATCTGTATACTACTTTTATGAGGTGTCCCTAGTCTCTCCTAGCTAGGGGGCTGTAAAGGGTACAAAGTTGCCAAATGCAGATGACCACTGCACACTATGGCACAGAGGCATGTAGCAAGATAAAGATGGTGGAAATCTTTAAAGTGAATAAACATTTTTGCCAACAAACAAACAAACAATTCTGCCTTTATTGAGGAGTCTTGAAGTTGATCATGCTTGAAGTCCTATTAGTGGAACTGGCACTACAGGCTAAATGGCAACCTGGAGTAGAATCAGCACATGGTGGGGGTGAAACTAAAGTGCATTCAAGGAAATTTGGGACGTGAAAGATCTCTCACAGGATGATTCAGCTGCCACCTCACCACATACTGAGTTTGTCGTGCTTCAACTTCAGATCCGCTGAGAAGCAGACCTCAGCAGCCCAAGCACCATAAAACATGCTGTTGCATTTCATATGCACAGAGAAAGCAGGTTAACGGCTAGAAGAGGGACAGTTATCATGTTTTCCTCTTTCTACACGTGTGGATTATCTCGTGCCCTCTAATAATAAAAGGAACTTGCAGTATTGTCCTAATTTTACTCTGCTAATATTGCCATATTAATAATTGCCCCAAAGCAATGGTACAAAATTTTGACTTCAAATCCACATCAAGGCAAAAACCTGAAATAGGAGTAATAATAATAAAAAAAAAACTCATCAGAAATAAAATGCCTTCAGATGAAACAAAGGAAAGATCTATAATAAAAACCCACAATGCCCCATCAGTAGCAGTACAGATCGTCTCATTCATATTATATATATCTATTCATATGAACTTACAGAGTCTTAGCCTCATACTATAAAGAATATACTCAAGTTAATATATGGTATCTTTATGCTACACGATATTCTCTGTTATAAATTCAAGTCACTAAATGGTTCATTTAATATATAATGAGAAAAAATATTTGAAATTAGCCTGTAAACTGAGCAGTATGACAGTAGAGGTTTTATTTTTCTAATTACAGTTAGATTGTTGTTTTAAGCAGGAAATTTTGGCCTAAACATTCAAGTTTCATATACTGTTGGATAAAAGCCAACGTGTTGCTGAAACAGAACATGCAAGTAATGTGCCACTTGGTAACATTTTAATAAAATAACCAGCTTCATGTACTGAAGTTCTACAAGAAATGATGAAATATCATATAAGGCTAATGAGGATATGTATAAACATGTAAATAAACATTTACAAAGATGTGCAAGTGCCCCACATAGGTTCATGCACACTTCAACGTAACAGAGCACAGACAAGATCACTTGGTGACATCTAGTGGCAACTTGTTTATGACGCTTTCTCTGTGTTGACAAGATCACTGAAAGTCAACATTCTAAAGGTTGTATACAAATGTGCATACTGTTTTAATGTCAGTTCTTATACAATACTGTTTTTTTGTTTGTTTGTTTGTTTTGTTTTGTTTTTTACAGGGACATAGTGAAGCTTTCAAATATGCAAAAATTAGTTGCAGTTTATAATCTGCTTTCATAAACTCTCTGACACGTGCACATGCTCAGATAGACACTGGATGGTAGATCTACCTGAGATTATAACTAGTAAATTAGATCAGCTTAGGTCTCCTGTCATCAACTGGGTTTCAAGAGTTTCATCACTCTTGAGCACACTCCAGATACCTATGACTATTTTAAAATTATTGTTTTCCCAGTACTCCATTGATGTGTTCCCCTGATTAACTCCCAGCAGCTATCCGCAATAGATTTAAAACACTGATGCTTGCCTACAAAACCAAAAACAGACCAGCTCCCACCTACCTGAAGACACTTAGCTAATCACATTCTGTACCGTATTCCCATCAAGCCACAAGCACAGCTTGCCATCCACCAAGGAAAACGTGCATCAAGACTCTTCTCTGTGTTGGTATCAAGGTGCTGGAATGAACTTGAACTACTGATTTTCATGCTAACTACTCTCCACCCAACTACCCTTCACCCAACTACTCTCCACCAGCTACCTTCCACCTAACTACTCCAACTATCTACCCTCCACCTAGCTACCCTCCAACTAACTACTCTCCAACTAACTACTCTCCACCTAACTACTCTCCAACTAACTACTCTCCACCTAACTACCCTCCAACTAACTACTCTCCACCTAACTACCCTCCAACTAACTACTCTCCACCTAACTACCCTCCAACTAACTACTCTCCAACTCTCCAACTAACTACTCTCCAACTAACTATTCTCCACCTAACTTCTCTCCACCTAACTACTCTCCAACTAAATACTCTCCACATAAATACCCTCCAACTAACTACTCTCCACATAAATACCCTCCAACTAACTACTCTCCAACTACTCTCCACCTAACTATTCTCCAACAAACTACTCTCCACCTAACTACTCCCCAACTAACTACTCTCCACCTAACCACTCTCCACCTAACTATTCTCCACCTAACTACTCTCACCTAACTACTCTCCAACTAACTACTCTCCACCTAACTACTCACCAAATAACTACTCTCCACCTAACTATTCACCAACTAACTACTCTCCACCTAACTACTCTCCAACTAACTGCTCTCCACCTAACTACTCACCAAATAACTACTCTCCACCTAACTATTCACCAACTAACTACTCTCCACCTAACTACTCTCCAACTACTCTCCACCTAACTACTCTCCAACTACTCTCCACCTAACTACTCTCAACCCAACTACTCTCCACCTAGCTACTCTCCAAGTAACTACCCTCCAACTAACTATCCTCCAACTAACTACTCTCCAACTAACTACTCTCCACCCAACTACTCTCCAACTAACTACTCTCCATCCAACTACTCTCCAACTAACTACCCTCCAACTAACTACTCTCCACCCAACTACTCTCCAACTAACTACTCTCCAACCCTGACTTTTTATATGATATTCAAGGGATATTGACTTCTCCAGTTGCTCTGGATAAAGGTATCTACTACAGTAGATGTTCACTGGAATGTGTGAACCTGTGAATGCTACATAAATGTTTGACAGTGACCTTTATATGCTCTGGTGTTTTTGTTTAAAAAAAATAAAAATAATAATAATAATTCTTGTTTGATGTATAGTTTAGTCAGTTTTAGAGGAGTTTGGGTCATATTAGTGCTGGTTCTATCTGGTCAGGTTTAATTGTTTTTTCGAAAATTTCGGTCACTTTAAGGCTGGTTCCAGCTGGTCAGACTGGTCGGGTGTGATGGTTTTAACACTCTAAAATAACCGATCAAATTTGAACATACTTACAGGGACTGTCCAAAATATGATTTTTCACTAAGTAGACTATATTTTATTGTATTAATGGTTTAGTGTTGTTCCAGTAGAGTATTTTGTATCTGAATTAAATCAGATTGTATGTGTAGCATCGTATGTGTAATTAAGCCGCGTCTCCTTCCACAGCTACTCAAGAGTTATAACATTTTACATCAAGCCTCAGTTATCAGGTATCAGTTGTCCTGTATTAGATGTGAAGTATCAGTTCTCAGGTTGCCAGAGGTTAGGAGTTGCCAGATACCAGATCGGATGACCACATGGACATGTAGATTTCAGAGTTGAATAGGTAATGGAGTTGAATAGGTAAGACTGCTTGCAGGCTCTTAGAACTGCAGGCATGCAGAAAAACATCACAGCTGGAGCCAAAAGTGCATTTACACACACTGTTTCATTTCTTGTTCATAATAAACCATGTTTCTAGCCTATCAGCTGTTCTATGTTCTACTTACGCCTCAAATTATATAACGCTATCAGATTTTTTAACAAGCAGTTCCAGCAAATAAGGTTACCATGAAAAGCCCACTGGAAAAGGTTCCCATGACGTAGTGTTTTAGTTAGCCGGACTGTAATCCTGCGGGCTTTAGGACTGCGCAGGCATCTGATGGTTATGCCTAGGGTTGCCAGATCCATTATTGAATTGATATCAGCGTGTTTTATTCATGAACTAATAAGCAGTAGACTTGTGCGTATGTGCACTGCTGTAGTGATTTCAGTCGCGTGAATGAACAGCTGAAACCGCGAATGACGTGTTTACAAAACACATGAAATGACTTTTAAAAATCATCCTTTAAAAGCTGTACAATAACAAATAGTAAACGGCTCCACATGTGAAGGTGTAGTATTTGTGTTTGACCTATAGTAATCTGTAATGTCTGGGATTTCTGCGTGGGGTTATTTTACGTCTTAAATCGTTTCACATGCTTGCACATATTACAATAAAGAAATCTCGTGTTCAGGAGATCCCGTTTCGGAGTTTTTGTAAAGGTGTTTTATTACGGACTTGGCAACCCTGTCTACACCGTAAACCCCCCGGCTGAGCTGTTTGTGTTGTCACCATGTGGTGTGCTCGGGTAGTGTCACTGGACCTTGTGCAGTTATTCTCCTGAAACCCGCAGAACGAACCGGTACTCGTGTTCGCCAAGGGCGCTTTAAGTCGAGCTGACGACGGCCACGATCGCAAGATGAAACCCGAGGGAATCGAAGGCTGTGAGAGATTCTTAAGCCCTGGAAAAGGCCGAGGGGTCAGAGCGACCAAGCCTTTCCGACTGGGAGACCTGGTGTTCGCCTGCCCCGCTTATTCCTACGTGCTGACGGTGAACGAGAGGGGGAGCCACTGCGAGTTCTGCTTCACAAGGTAGCCTTGGGTCGGTACTGAAGTGCTGCTTGGGTCCGTTTCAATGGGCGTAGTTTGGGATCCTGGAGTTTTAAAGCCCCGTCTGTGTGATTGTGTCTTCTCAGAAAGGAAGGGCTGTCCAAGTGTGGAAAGTGTAAGCAGGCCTACTACTGCAACGTGGAGTGTCAGGTAGGCCTCAAAGACCGCGGATAGAAAGACTGAATATATGTGAAATTTTGCATCCAGGTTTTTGGTTTGTTTAGGGGTTGTTGTTTTTTTTTGTTTGGAGACGATACTGAAGTTGGTTTCTCTTTCGCAGCTTCTTATTCGAGTTCTCCGTTCCACCTTAAATAATTGCAGATACGATGTAGCGCCGCTAGAGGGCCTTGGTTTGAGTTGAACCGTGCACCACAGCATTGAAATGACCAATTATAGTAGCACTTACACGAATGTGTTTAGGAGCAAGGCCTGAAGATGCAGTGGTGCCTTGTTGTTGTTGTTGTTGTTTTTGTTTTTAGGGGACCAACACTGATGTTGTACAACTTAATTGTAATTGTTGTATGTTTTGTTGTTGGGCAATATTAGACATATGTTTACAAGGGATGTTTGTTTTTTGCTGGGGTTTTTTAAATTCTGCTACAAATTGTCTTCTGGGAAACACCTAAATATCTTGTATAGCTTCTGAAGGGCAAACAAAGAAAAGATCTTTAAACAAAATAATAATTTACACCTGAGGTTCTCAACCCTCTGCAACTAAAGCCCCCGCCCATCATCATGTGGCACACCTTTCCTATCATGTGGCATGCCCCCCAGCCTTCCTTATCATGTGGCACATGTGGCACGCCCCCTCTAGCCTTTCCTATCATGTGGCACACCCCCTCCAGCCTTCCCTATTATGTGGCACGCCCCCTCCAGCCTTCCCTATCATGTGGCACGCCCCCTCCAGCCTTCCCTATCATGTGGCACACCTTCCCTATCATGTGGCACGCCCCCTCCAGCCTTCCCTATCATGTGGCACATGTGGCACACTCCCACGGCCTTCCCTATCATGTGGCACGCCCCCTACATCCTTCCCTATCATGTGGCATGCCCCTCCAGCCTTCCCTATCATGTGGCGCCGCCCCAGCCTTCCCTATCATGTGGCACGCCCCCTCCAGCCTTCCCTATCATGTGGCATGCCCCCTCCAGCCTTCCCTATCATGTGGCACGCCCCCTCCAGCCTTCCCTATCATGTGGCACGCCCCCTCCAGCCTTCCCTATCATGTGGCACGCCCCCTCCAGCCTTCCCTATCATGTGGCATGCCCCCTCCAGCCTTCCCTATCATGTGGCACGCCCCCTCCAGCCTTCCCTATCATGTGGCACGCCCCCTCCAGCCTTCCCTATCATGTGGCATGCCCCCTCCAGCCTTCCCTATCATGTGGCACGCCTGAGAGAGAGAGAGAGAAATCTTTTTAAATAACTTTCATGGCTGTTATAACGAACAGATGTGGAACATTAATGATCAAAAATGTTTCTGAACACTATAAGTACTCTGAACGAGAGAACTAGGCTGTGATAACATACATGTTGCGTTACGATGTAAATGTGGACGAAGGGTGCATCAGCAAAGCAAGACCTCGCGCTTGCAGGAGAGTGCTGGAGACAAAATATTAATATTACTGTCAAAAAATGCTTATTTAAAAAAAAAGTGCTAACTAACTAAATTATTTCACAAACCCTCTTAATTTCATGTCATCTCAGACCGTCTCTAAGAATGTCTGCGTGTCTTGAAGGTCATTAAAAAGGACAGATTTTTCAAAACGTTCCTCTCGTCTTCATCGATTAGGGCAAACGAGGATGGTGCGCTTCTGGTGCCTGTTCTGCACCCTCCATGTGTCTGGCTCTATCACGATCACTTTTTAAGATGATTTAATTAATCTTCCTGCAGTCTCGTCGCTGGTGCCTTCCTGAAATTAACATAACAGTTTTTTCAACACTGTAACCCTTAATAGCGCATGCTTGGCCAAAACAATAATCAATTATGTACAAACATGAAAACAAGCACTATTACGACATACTTCAGTCAAAAATAACTTGGAACAGGACTGTATATATATTGCAATACTTGGGGTGTAGCTGGGGTGGATAGTCTGAGACCTCACCAGCTCCCTGAAATCACACTGAAAACACCTAAAAGCACTAAAGCATTGATCCAGGGGCAAAGCATGCCTACACCAACATGTGTGTAAGCACTGAATTAACTCGTATCCATGTGAGAACTGCTTTGGGCAAGCCAGAAACCAAATTATGCCATTTAGTTCAATTCAATTTTATGTATAGCGCTTTTTACAATAGACATTGTCTCAAAGCAGCTTTACAGAAATATCAACACGGTATACAGATATTAAAGGTGTGAATTTATCCCAACTGAGCAAGCCACTGAGTGGCGACGGTGGCAATGAAAAACTACCTAAGATGTTTTAAGAGGAAGAAACCTTGAGAGGAACCTGACTCAGAAGGGAACCCATCCTCATCTGGGTAACAACAGATAGTGTGAAAAAGTTAATTATTGACTTATATGAAGTCTGTTTGGTCTTAGGAGCAGCCGTAGTCCCAGCAGCCTGGAATTGGAGAAGGTTTGAGCTCCATCCAGAGGCAGAAAGGATCAGGATCTCTAGTATCTCCATAAATTTGTGTGTGGTTCGGCAGAAGGAGAGAGGGAGAGAAATGATTATTAGGACTGGGAATTAGTATAATAGAAGGTCTAGTCAGGGTAGGCTTGAGTAAACCAGTACGTTTAAAACCTAGACTTAAACACTGAGACTGTGTCTGAGTCCTGAACACTAATAGGAAGACTGTTCCATAACTGTGGGGCTCTATAAGAGAAAGCTCTTCCCCCTAGTCTTGTCTTTCAGTATGTGCTGTGTGTTTTGGTGATCCAAGACATTTTAGCCCCTTAAACAGTGTTTTGAACATTGTTTCCTATACAGAGAAACTAGACATTTTATTTTAAAAAAAAAAAAACATAATTTTAAGTGTGAAGGCTTTTGGCCAGACTGGAAATAAATGATTTGATTTTTATTTGTAAGTCCCTTTCCAGTCCTTCCAGGATTTCGCGATCACAGAAATTAGCACAAAGTCAGGCGAACTCCGCAGTATTCTGAGGCGCTTGCAAATTTTCACGATTCTCACGGATTTAGGCCAAGACGCGCCACATGATGTCATCACAACGTGCGTTCAGCCAAAGCCCTCTTCGATTCATGTGCGTTGAATGTGAGTACAGCTGAAAGGTGTCATTTACTAACATGCATCACTGCGAAAGACCGTGAAAAAGAATATTGTGGCATTGCAATTTCGCCAGTGCGAATAGTTTTCCACAAAAGACTTTGCAAGTTGCATCGCAAATTCTGAAAAAATACAGGATGTTTTAACCTTTCAAAACGGTACTTTGAACATTGACTCATAGGGAAATTAGGCATTTTATACAACAGATCATCATTATAAGGGTGTCAAAGGGTAAAAAAACATAAACAAAACAAACACAATGTACTAACAGCAGAAAGGAAAGCAGGTATAATCTCAGTGAATGTTATGATACACCAGTTTCCTCTTCCTGCAGTTTCTTACCTGCAATCATTTAAGGTGGAACAGTGAATAAGAATCTGCGAGTGGGGTAACAAACTTTAGCCTGCTGCCAGACTGGCAATGTATCCTGACTCCACATTTCCTCTTGAGCCCAAAGTGGGTATGTAGGTTCCTAGGCGCTTGCCTGCTGTCAATGGTTACTTTTGGAATGGTTTGTTCGGTCTGAGCGAGCTGCTCTCACTTTGAGAAAGCAAACCGTGAATTGACCCTACTGCAGGAAGTCACCCAAACACAAGGTGCAAACTGAGCGACCGGACAAAGCTCTAGCACTACATAAATGATCGAATGTTTTGTTATTTGAACACATTTGAACTGTCCGCTGCTTCGTTGACGAGGAAAAAGCCGTGCAGGGCATCATCAGTGTTCCGTGTTGAATGTATTGTATGTGTGAAAGCTTCTTTGGCATTTCCTTAGAAAGGAGATTGGTCCATGCACAAGCTGGAGTGCTCTGCCATGTGTTCCTATGGAGAAAACTGGTGTCCCTCTGAAACCGTGCGACTGGTCGCTAGAATCATCATGAAGCAGGTATGTATGGCTCTAGTGGATTATTTTGCCAATGAAACTGCATCACAGTGTGTAGATGTACATCTTGTAGCCATTGCAAGCCAAGCTAACATTTCCTGCCATTGTCGAATGGTACAGAATGAGATTTCTTAGAACTTGGAATCGTCTGAATACTTCTCTCCAGGGCACGTTTTCCCTGACCTTTACCCATCCTCCAGTACATTTTACAGTCACCTTTCATTTAATGGGTACAACATTTAAAAGATCTCATGGTACCGTCAAGACCTGCTGAGTATATAACTATGTGTAGGCGTTGTAACTTGGAGCAGAAACATCCACATGTTAACAGTCACACGGCAAGGAGTGAAAATGTAAGCAAGGAAGAATTGTTGAGGCACATCTCTAACTTTAGTTTTTAAAGAGATTGACTTTTTAAATAAAATGTACACCTAGACGTATTAGGGATGACTTTTCAACCTTATTTGAGTAAGTATGTAAAAGCAAAGACGTTTGGCATTCGCATTTGGCTCTGTACCTCCACCGCATCATCTCTATGGACACGTATCGAATTGTGTGCACTATGTAGGGAAATTATGCTTTTTTTTTTTTTTGAAGTGTTGGTAGTGGTATGTAGTTTGGCTTTTTGCAGTATCACAATGATAACGAAGTACAAGGCAATAACATGCTCAATAAAGTGGAATTTAGAAAACTAGGAAGCACCAACTACTTAACTAAGAAATCTTAATTCTAAATACCAAAAAAGAAGAAGGAAATTGTGAAAGGGTGTGAGCAAGAGAATGAGTGGAGGAAGGGAGAAGTGAATAAGTGTATAAGTGGTATGAGCAATGAGAGGGGTACTGGAGGAAGAGGTGTATTGTGTGCCTGTTTGTACCAAACATATTACCTTGAGATATGTGACCGCACCGACGAGAAAAATGTGGCTGGGAGTTCAAAGGCTAGCATGTGGTGAACGTTCAGCCGTAGAAACTCTAGCAGTGTTTCCGATGATAAAAATGAGTTCCAAAGTGAACTGAAGTTAACAGGAACAATGTTCTGGGACTTCAGGGATTGCTTTTCCTTGGTTAAAAACAAATAGAGATCTCTGAGTGATGTGTTGGTAAGTAGAGCATGAAAGACCGGATGTGAGAGATGGAGCTTAAGGAGCAAGGGGAGATTTCCAAGGGTGCACGGGAATCCCGGGATTTTACCGAATACGTTTGGAACAGTTGAAGCAGTTTGCTTCAATTTACTCAAACCGGGTAAAGTTATGCACAACTTAAAAACCTTTTCCTGCCCGATGTACACAAGACAAAGACGGAGACTATTGGTTTTCAATCGAGAAAGACTTCCCTCTCTTTGTTGTCCCACCTTGAGGGTTGACCTGATCGAGAGCAAACAATGGCTTGAAGGTCTTTTTCATGCTTTAACATTGTGTCCAGTTTATCGTAGCATTACAGTACTGTAAGAGAAGCCCCTACCTGTGGATGAATGGTACCTACATTCAGTTACAGTCCTGTGGAAAATGTCCTGTCTGGTGCCAATACTGTAAAAAACCAGAACCTCAATGACGACGGTCCATTGGCCTTAAACATCACACACGTTAGGATGGATGATGCAGTTGCTGTAACCGTAATCTTAATGATGCTTGTTACTTGGAGGCATAACATTGGATTTGTACGATGTTTTTACATGTAGCTTGATGTTATGTAAGCTGTGTAAGCTTTTTTTTGAGGTTTCTACATGACGAATGTTATCTCAGTTTAATGGGCTGGTTGCCGGCAGTTTTGTACACGCATCAAGAGATTCAGATGCAAAAGAACGCTGCCGGTGGAGATCAGTCAATGCATACTTGTTTAAATTGACTTGAAGTGTATTGGCTTTCTTGTAAAATAAAAAATAAAAAGCTTTTAAGAGTCGCCATATTTCTTTCTGATATGGTCCGGCGTTCTTCCTTTGATTTAGCAAAAGCAGTAGATTTTTGCTGAGGCACTTTTTCAGACTTTCCCGCAGTTCTTTAGGTTGTATACGATTACAGGAAGTCATGTTCGCTCTTCTACATGTGAGTGTAGCACCCTCTACCTGGATTTGATAACGAACCATCTCAAAACAGCAACATCAGGGAGTAGGCGAAGTTATCTGGGGGTTTTGAGCATTGAATATATAGTAGTGGACAGTAGATGAATTTGAATTCAGCTGTTATGGGGGATCTGGGAGTACAGTTCTCGTACTGCTGCTCAGGAGTTTGCGTTATTGTGATTACTGTGCAATAATGTCTTAGTTTTCTGTAGTGTTTAATGTTTACTGTTTTGTTTATCATGTAGTTTAGATTCTATTGTATAGTTTATTACTGTTATTGCTTTTATTCACCCTTTTATCTTGCTTCCCATGTTGTCTTATGTTAATTGTAGCACTGGGAACAATATATTCATTCCTAACTTTACTGTACGTGATGAGACGAATGACGACAAAGCATGCTTGACTAGCGTATGTCATTTTATCCTTCTAATAGTCATGCACTGTATTAAATTGCCTGTGTTTAAAGTTACTTTAGGTGAGTGCCATTAGATTCTACTTTCTGTACTTTATATTTTGGTCTTTTCACATGTGCACAGTATTATTATGTTTTGGGGTTGTTTTTTTTCCAGTGACATAGTACATGTATATGATGATAGGTAGATGATATGTACACAACATGGCTGAAAGTTTGTAGACACGTGACAGTCACACCCATTTGTGTTTGTTGAACATCCCATTACAGATGTAGTCCCCCTCTAATGCTGTAGCAACCTGCATTCTTCTGGGAAGGCTTTGCACTAGATTTTGGATCGTGTCTGTAGGGATTTGTGTCCATTCAGCTACAAGAGCATTAGTTAGGACAAACACTGATGTTGGGTGTGCAGTCGGCATTCTAGTTCATCCCAAAGACGTTCAGTATGGTTGAAGTCAGGGCTCTGTGCAGGCCAATCAATTTCTGACACGCCAACCTTGGCAAACCACGTCTTTACAGACCAGCGAAGAGAAATTGTAATCCTACAGCATTATGCATAGCAGACATCCTGTACAATTGTGCGCTTCCAACTTTGTGGCAGTTTGGGGAAGGCTCACATATGGGTTTTGATGGTCAGGTGTACACAAACTTTTGGCTATATAGTGTGTCTATCTGATGAAATATAATTAGGTGCCCCTTTTCAACTATAAACAGCAGTTCCTTTATTTAGGACAGACAGGGTTGTTTTGAAACATAGCTCCCTTGCTTACATAGCAGTCGCATTAGATAGAATACTTGCCAGAAGAGTCCACAGGGCTTCAGGTTGAGACCAATTATTAACTCGAGTGACGTAGCTGAGGAACTGTACGAGTTCAGTAGTTGAGTAAAGTTACAAGGGTGAGTCTAATGAAAAACTTGAAATAACTGAATCGTGTGAAATAAACAAAGGATAAAAACGGAATATACATGGCTGTATCTCGGGTATCATCTACAACCTGCAGTCAGGTCAAAACAGCATGGGTTTCTGCATACTGGTGGGATGAGTGATTCCCATGTTTTTGGACCACTGAGGAAGACATTGGGTGGAAAAAAACATCCTGTCGGGTTAAGGAAGTATAACAGATGGCGCATAAAAAATAAAGTTTTCATTTGATTGACTTACAAATTGCTGATTGTTATAATTTGTGAACAACAAAAACCTTATAATTCCCAGCAGCCCCTCTCCAAAATGTCCAGGGACATAGTGGTAGGGGTCACATTATTAACAAAACAAAAGAAACTTCGGTTTAATTCAGATTTTTTTCCTAAAAACTTCTGACTGCCCAAATGGCAAAATCCATCTAACTTGGCCAAAAACCAATGCCTGTATACACTGTGTGTGTGTGAGTGTGTATATGTGTGTGTGTATATGTGTGTGTGTGTGTGTGTGTGTGTGTGTATATATATATATATATTGATTGTAATGACTGCTGAATACACAATCATCTGCCCTACACAATTGTTTAATAACGCTTAAGTAAACATGTTTGCCTCTCTTTGTCAGAAATTCCAGACAGAGCTGACTCAGTCTGAAAGATTGTTATCCCTGAAAGAGTTTGAAGCACGTAAGTATGGTCTCTTATGTCATAGTTATTGTCAAACTTCATACCATAGACCAGTGTAGTGCTGGTTTTCTATTTATTTTTATAACAATTCCCAGTTTAGTTTGAAACTAAATAAAGCTAATGTTTAAAATATAAATGCTGTGTCTGGGAAGTTATGGTGGAGTAGGCATTACATTGCTAAATTATCTAAAGTAAGGACTATTATAAAGCACTGGGTGGAAAAGCTAACTGCTGGGAAATTCCATCCATCCATCCATCCATCCATCCATCCTCAACCGCTTATTCGTAATCGGGTCGCAGGGGTAGCAGCTTCAGCAAGGGACTCAGGTCAACAGTGTCCCATCCTTACTGTACACAGCTTGGATGGTTCCTCGTTTCCTCTTCCTGAGGTGGCGGATGGTTTTCCAGAAACACCTTGGTGCCGACCGAAAGTCCTTCTCCATGTCCTCTCCGAACTTCTCCCACACCCACTGCTAGGTTTCTTTCACGGCAGAAGCTGCAGCCCTTCTGGCCTGTCGGTAACTTGCAACTACCTCCAGAGTCCCCCGGGACACGTCCCCCCCCCCCCGTAGGCGTAAGGAGGCGACCCTCTCGTCCACCGGTGTAAACTCCAACGTAACTGCGCTCAGCCGGGGACTTGTGAGTATACCCACACCCTACCGGCGCCTCACACCCTGGTCAACTCCAGAGTAGAATAGAGTCCATCCCCTATTCAGCAGTACGGTTCCAGACCCAAGACTGTGCGTAGATGTAAGCCCCACCAGATCTAGCCGGTACCGCTCCACCTCCTGCACAAGTTCTAGTTCCTTCCCCCACAGAGAGGTGATGTTCCACGTCCCCAGAGCCAGCCTCTCCCGCCTGAGTCTGGTCCGTCAAGGCCCCTGACCTTCACTGCCACCCATGTAGCAGCGTACCCGACCCCCACGGTTCACACCATAGGATGGAGAGGGGGGTGGCAAGTTGCCTCCCTCTGGGCCTGGGTCCAGGCTCCAGGCCCAGGCTCCAGGCTTTCTCCGGGCAGGGTAACGCCTCCTTCTCTTTATCTTTTCCATGATTGGTTTTGGAACCATTCTTAGTCTGGCCCCTCCACCTGAGACCACTTTGCCTTGAGAGACCTTACCAGGAGCACAAGGCTCCAGACAACACAGCCTTCAGGTTCATAGGGACACACAAACCTCTTTACCACGATAAGGTGACGGTTCCCAAAGAATTTCTATGAAATTCATAATAAACTAATGCTAGTATGAATAGGGCAACGTCTAGGAGCATAATGAAGCGAGAGGAGTTTTTCTTTTGTAGATTCAGTGCTTGTTTAAGTGCCTAGTGAAGATGTGACACTTCAGTCTTTGTTTGGAGAGAGTCAGTGACTCGGCTATTTTTGGACAGCCAGGGTAAGTTTATTCTACCCTTTTGGTACCAGGACAGAGAAGAGTACTTTATGCACATCCTACTTGTTTCGCGAGAGGTGATGGGTTAAGTCGAGCCATGCTTGTGGCTTTAAGGGAATATTGTATAAAGTGAGGTTTGATAATTTTCTCATGCTAGCTGTGAGCTGGTCTGTTTTGGCTTTGTAGGCAGCACCCATGCTGGAAGCTCATTGGCATGTTTGCAGCTGTATTTGTTAGGGAATGGGGATCCTTAATCTACCAGAAATGTGGTAAAAGTACTATTCCGTTTATGTCTAATGTGGAGTGTGAGAGGAGCCATATTCGAAGTAGAAGGGTCAGGATCTGACATTGACATTAGGCAGCGGGAGTGCACCTACAGCTTCACAGAGCGAACAGGTTATTAGGTATTGTCTATTCAAGTGTTTTAAAAGTGAGTACTGGACCCCGGGCAGGCCTAACTATGATGGCACAGTAAAAGGAAGAGCCAAAACAACATGCAGCTACAAGCTCTTCTAGGATCTTGGAGAGGGTAGCTTCACTACTGAAATCTGACCAGGGTCATGGTCAGATTTTTTAATCAGTGGTTCGATAACTCTTAGTTTAACAGATTTCGCTACATAGCCAACAATAAGTGGGGAGTTTCTTAATTTTAACAGAGCTTCTGGTGGTATTTAGGGCAGTGGACTACTGACCGGAAGGCTGTGAGTTCAGTTCCCAGCACTGTCAAGCTGCCACTGCTGGGTCGTCGAGCAAAGCCCATAACCCTCAAATGCTCAGAGATATAAACAAGATAAATGTAAGTCACTCTTGATAATCTGCCAAATGCCGTAACTGTAAAATCCTGAAGAAAACGTGTAGGTTTCCGATCTAGTACACAAGTTGATGATTATTGGGAGGAATCAACTTGGATTAGGACCAACATAACCTAATCAACATGTGTCCTCAAGCAACATAAACCTAGCAGGACCCTCAGGTCATTAGGAACTAGTCAGCTAGTAGTGCTAAAGGTGGATACAGTACCGTAATTTCCGGACTATAAGCCGCTACTTTTTTCACACACTTTGAACACTGTGGTTTAAACAATGATGCGGCTAATTTATGGATTTTTACGGGCTAACGAGTTTCATGCCGCCAAAACATTTAGCCTCGTCACATCGGACAAATGAAATTACCCAACAGGTAACAGTGGACCAATTAAACTGTTCGAATTAAATCTAACGCGCTCACACTACATTCTTCAGATCAGTC
Organism: Ameiurus melas; assembly: GCA_012411365.1. Lineage (NCBI taxonomy): Eukaryota > Metazoa > Chordata > Actinopteri > Siluriformes > Ictaluridae > Ameiurus > Ameiurus melas. Next base: position 5,131,821 of record CM022761.1, read on the forward strand.
GTTTTGCGCTTCATGCACACCTCCTCATCAGGGAAAACACATGACGAAATGCATATTGGTGACGTCATGTCTCCACCCTGTGTTGTCACGTGTGTTTTGGTATTGCCCAGCTGTTAGCAGTTTGGCTGGTGTGTATATATACCGGGAGCCATGACACACACAATGCAGGTAATTAGATATAGAGTTAAAATTAGATAGCGAATATAGTTAGAGTCTTTGTTCATGCCATGTGTCTTAGTTCTTGTTCATGTCTGAGTTCATGTCAAGGCTAGTTAGCTTATAGCTTAGCCTGTAACCTAGTAGCGGATAGTATAGCTTAGAGTTGTATAGACTTAGTTTATAATATAGATGTAGAAGTGGTTTATAGAGTATAGATATAGAGTCTTTGTTTCATGTCATAGTTAATGTTTAGGTTAGTTGGTTTAGTTAGCTTAGTTCACTGAGTTGGTCATGTTTTGTGTTTCTCGTAAGTCTTGAGTCTGCTCTCCTCGGTTTCAATAAAAGCTCTTGTCCTAACTGCACTTGCATCCATCCTGCTTCGTTTACGTCACGAATCGTAACTGTTACAACGTGGACCCCTGCGGCTTATAGAGAAGTGCGGCCTATATAAGTACAAAATTGTTTTTCTTCGTAAAATTCGCGGGTGTGGCTTATATTCAGGTGCGCTCAATAGTCCGAGAATTACGGTAATAAGCATGGATATTCATGCTTTTCTCACATAGCAGATAGATTATTGTTATTCACTGTACTTGGGTCTTCCTCAGTCATCTCTTGCTCATCTACAGACGGTTCAGAACACAGCTGCAAGATTGTTGACAAAGCCAAAGAAATACAATCATGTCACCCCAATTTTAGCATGGCTCCATTGGGTCCATTTTAGGATCCAGTTTAAGATTCTGTTGTTTGTCTTTAAAACTCTTCATGATCAAACTCCTTCTTATCTCAAAGATCTTCTTACACTACATTCATCCTGCAGATTTTTAAGAGATCTTCTGATAGGTTTCTTTTGTATGTCCCTCAATCCCGTTTAAAGACTAAATGGGACAGAGCTTTTTCAGTCTCCGCCCCTCGTTTATGGAATCAATCACCACTGGACATCCGCCCGCACCCTCAATTATCAATTTTAAAAAGAGACTCAAACCGTATCTCTTCTCTCAGGCGTTTTTAATCTCATTTTTACTATTGTCTGTCTTTATGTGGAGAAGTGGGGTCAGTAGGTGTACCAATATATCTGGGAGATTTTTTTTTTTTTTTACAATGAAAGTCCTGTACTGTAGCCGACCTGGCTTTTTTTTTTGTTTGTTTGTTTCTGATTTATTGTTGATATTCTTTATTGTACATGTGGTCTTGTTTTGCTTTTTGAGATGTTGTCAAGAGACAAACATGTCCAATAAGAATTTTCTGTTCGTATGACAACTTGAACATTAATTAAGTTTGTTAGCCAAGGAACTTTATGAATATAAATACTGCTTATTCAGCAATTCCCTGGTTATATTTTCACAAAGCAGTTTTGCAGAGATCTGTAATAATAGAACTGGAGAAACCACCATGCTAGTATGTATGTACTCCTGGGGATTTGGGTAACTGGGATAAAAATGAAATGTTTCACTAAATGATGCATCATGTTGTAAGAACTGGGGAGAAGTGAAATTCCTGTTTGGAAATGTCAGATCTCTTAGCTGTTAGTCATAGGGCTGCAGTAATTATCGAGTCATTGTGACTCTTGATAATCATGTAAATTCTCAAAAACTTGTGAGCATGATGATCTTTTCTTAATTAAGAATGCTTAATCTGTCTGCTATTTTCGAACACATTGCAATGTGGTTCCCTTTTATTTTGTCAAGATATGGACAAGATCGACAATGAGAAAAACGAGATGAACCAAACGGACATTGCTGCACTCCATCACTTTTATTCTAAGCATCTGGATATTCCAAGTAATGCAGCTCTGGCAGAACTCTTTGCCCAGGTAAGTGACTTTACAGTGTTTCTCAGTAGTGTGAGAGGAATTTGTTAATCTTCAAAACGTTTTCTCATTACTTTAAACATTTCAACTTTTGTGATGAGTTCACACAAAAAAGTCATTCAAAAGTCAAAACCATTTGTAATTTCGAATACTCCCAATGTTAATTGGTAAGTACAGTCAGTTCCAATCGCATGTAAACAATATCAGTGGATACCATACTAGCTTTTATATTCTTCTTTTATTCTGAGTAATATTAGGTCAATGATGGAACCTTTTTTTTTTAAATAAATAAATATACTGAACATTGTTCTATCAAGTTACAAGAGTAGAAAGGCTGGTATGGTATCCACTGATTAAAAACTCGCTGTGCTTTACCAGGGTTACTGTGGAGCAAAACAATTAGACCCGCTTGTTAAAAATTGACCTTTAAAGTGTGGGCTGTTATGTTAATGCAACCCTGTGACTGTGCCTCTTCCTGTCTGCCCCACCACAACCATTATCATGTTTAATTAATCTGCTTTTATATTATTTTCTGCTTTTAATCAGCAGATTTTCACCGGGTTTAATATATAAGCATGCTTATTTCCAAGTACTATCAAATGGATAAGAGTTTCACGCAGGTTATGGCATATAATACCTACAAGTACTGTGCAAAAGTCTTTTTGTACAAAAGATTTTGTACACACTGTGTAATAGATTTTTATTTTATGACTTCTGCATTTTCGAATCAGTACAAAAACATTTTAGATTTCCAAACACTAGTTTTCCTGTTACAGAAAGATTTCTGTACATCAGTAAAGAAATCAGATTATTGCGTAAGAGACCACTTTTCAGACAAAATATAAACACACACACACAATGAAGGTGGCTGGGTTTTGCTGCAAAAATAAGAAGCAAGTGCGACAGTCAAGGTCTCTGTCAAAGCTGTAAGATACTCAGTAAAACTTACAGCTCATTTCCTTATAAAACTGCACTAATTAATAGTTCCTGAATCTACAAAAAAATTTAAGCAAAGGATCATCATTCAAAATATTGACTTTGTTTCATTGATTACTGTTTATATAGTTGTTTTTTTTAATATAGAAACATTTAATTACATTATTTTTGAAGGCATCTTTGCTGTACAACATTTTTTTTTGTATGTGTAAGACTTTTGTACAGTACTGTATGTGCATTTCTATATCCGTTGTACGTGGGTGGGACCTGCAGATATATTGACGTCAAAATGAACTTAAAAACTGCAATTAAAAAAATTTTTTAAAAAAGGTTTTCCGTACGTACGGACAAGTTTTTTCATAAATGGCATCCCTTTATTGTATACTTTATGGAGTTACAGACACTTCCCACTTAAATTTTTTTGCTTGTTGCTGGATTTTACAATATCTTTATAACCAGCGACAGTTATTGGGTAGCCATGATGAGCCGGGGGCGGGGTGGGTTGTGGGTTTTCGATATTTTTAACTTTGTTTTCCTTTGTATAAAAAGAAAAAAAAAACCTGTGAATGTTTCCTGCTGTTGGGCGATGCAGAAATGAAACTATAAAGTATTTATATTTATAAAAATAAATTAATTTTCTTTATTAGTTGTCCAAGGAAAGTCAGGGAGCTCAAATACCATCGAACTAACAGCTTTTGGGGGGTTCTTGCAACTACAAAAGACATGGATTTTGTTTGGTTGGTGGTTGTTGGGTTTTTTCTTCCCCTTTTGTGAGCACCAAAATTTAAATCTAGCAAGAGTTCACCCACCAACTGCAAACACTTTCAGGCCTGAGTAGAACTGAGATTGGACAATAATCTTTTTTTAATGTGGCATGACTTGCACTCACTGATGAAAGTGAACTTCTGACAAATGCAGCACTTACACTTGCTGCTTATTTTAACTAAAGAGATCAAGTGACCTCGAGAGTAATGCGATAAAGGTTTCGCTTTTCAACATGGAGCATTTTCTTCATGTGAATAAGGAAAAGCAATACCACGTATTATATTCCACGTTTTATCACAGGTGCTTGAATTTTCACTCTGGCACAGAATCGTATCCATAGAGACCACATTTCACTCGCACTCACTAGGAGAAAGGCTTACCCCTTCTGATCCGAGCCTGTTATTACCAGGAAGGCGATGTAAATGCATTTACACCAAGCTAAAAACCCTGTTCGTGAGGAGGTGAGGTATTTTTAATTCATTATCATTGAAGTGTTCAGTGAAGAGGTTTGTTTGAATACAGACATCTGTTCAGAGAGTCAGGGGAAGTTCATGGTCGCCTGGGTGCCAGTACAGAGAAGTGATTTTGACGCGTGTCTTGGTTGTATCTTAAGGAATGGTGGGTCCGAGCAGAGCGGGGTTTGATAAGTGCCTTCAGGTAGGAGGGGGCTGGTCTGTTTTTAGTTTCGTAGGCCAGCATCAGTGTTTTACATCTGAAACCAGCGGAAGGGTTAATGAGGGATAATGTGGGAAGATTGCAAACAAATCTTGCAGCTGCATTTCTGGATCAGGTGCAAGGGTCGGAAGGCACACAGATGATCAAGACCTGCCAGGTGCAAGTTGCAGGAGTCCAATCTCAAGATGAACCGGAACTAAAGTAGCACCTGAGTGACTTCTGGAAAGAAATGGCCAGATCATTCTGAGGTCCTAAAGGAAAAGCCTACATACCTGACTCAGGAGAGCAGTATGAGGAGAAAGATGGTTGGTTGTCCAGACCTACCCCAAGGTTGCGTGCATTTCTCCGGCAGTATCTCTGCAGAGAGGCCATCCGAGTGCTGTTTAGTTCATCTAATTAAAAAAATAAAATAAAATACTTTGACTATTTTTGTTACTGTTCCAACTCATAGTATTAACTTCTCTCTAACAGGGTTTGATAGTATTCATAGACTTCGTCCTAATTGTACTAGCATATGAGACTGTGGAGACTACGATGCACTACTGTAAGTCATTCTGGAAAAGGACATCTTCCAAATGCTGTAAATGTAAATAACATCAGAGAGTAGAACTGTATTATGATGATTATTAATGATGGACATGCATATCCAGGCTCGACATTAATGCTTGTCCCCTTGTTTTGGACAATTGAATGTATTTATTTATTTATTTATTCAATTTTTGGACAGGCAAGTGAAAGAGAATGTTACTTGCCTGACCGGATAAGTAGCCTGACAATGTTAATAACAATTAAAAAAAATCATCATCATCATCATCACTGGTTTAATTTGTGATACAGCTTTTGTGGTGCAGTCAGTTATAACCAAGTTCACATTCTTCTGCTGCCGAAAATAATCTAGAGCGTGTAGGCTGCCACATTCAGCGGAAACTAGGAAAGTGCAGGTTTAAACAAGCAGTTGCTTAGAAATAATTTTGACCCATCAGAATCTGATTCGACTTTACCTCAGGCAACAGCACCGAAGCACGTCTTTTTCATTTTCTAAAATGCAACGCAATGTTTCTCAAGCCTCGCAGCCTGGCCAAGTGCCTGAAAAAGCATCAAAGTCTCTCTCATATATATTTATTTATTTTTTATATATAGATAAATGTTCCATGGAATCTAACACCGAGAGGAAATTGATCCCTACCTGGAGAGATGATTTTGACAGCTCATGTTCACAGCTCAGTACACATGCTATAATGTTCCCGTAAACACTGTAGCCAGCGACACCCGATGTAAGATTACTTTTCTGCCGCACAGAATCGACTTTACTGGATGATTTATTGGATCATTTTTGACAGAATATAGACAGAAACTTGAGTGTAACTCTTACTGAATTTAAAGCAACTTGTTCTCCCACTATAAAAGCGGATAATGTTTTTATATCGTGGTTTTTAAGAAAGCGAGACGTATTCCTCTGTCACAGTTCATGTTTAGTAGTCAAGGGGACAAGTGCTTTCAGGCACGACACACTTCTGCGCCAGCGCAACATGAAGGCAATCATGATGTGAAAAATTACGTTTATGCGGTTGCGTCTTTCTAGGGCCGCAACACTGCCGTTTCCAGCTACCGCATCACTGTTCGGTGTGGTGGTGTTTAAAGTTGAATGACTCAAGTAAGGCGTTAAAGAGGTGATGGAACACTGATGAGAGTATATGGTAAATGGCACACTTTTATATAGTGCTTTTATCCAAAGCCCTTTACACTGTGTCTCATTCACACACACACACTCACACATCAGTGGTAGCAGAGCTGCCATGCAAGGCGCTAACTTGCCATCGGGAGCAACTCAGGGCTCAGTGTCTTGCCCAAGGACACTTGGACATGCGGAGTCATCCGGGCTGGGAATATTTCATCTAAAGAATTTTTTTTTTATTACACCACAATTGGAAATAAATGTCCTTTTTTTTCTCTTTTGGACAAGTGAATGATAATGCTTAATGTCAGGCCTTGCGTATACTGTTACTGACTTAGCCAATTTAGAAATAAAAACCAGTTAACAATATCACGAAGCTCTCTTGCAGGAGACTCTGTGCTCAGAACTAAGCGCTGTAATTTGAGTATCATGCCGGGTTACATTTTGCACAATATCTGTAGCCTAAACTGTGTTTAATTTGAATTATGTAAGACTGCTTTAGATACAGAAAAAGCTAATTGATGACGAAATGCATTCCACACGCGTGTACGCGAGTACACACCGTTCAGGAAATCAATTTTACTCTTCGTTACAGGTGAACTGTAATGGTTTTACCATTGAAGACGAGGAGTTGTCTCATTTGGGCTCTGCAGTCTTTCCAGAGTGAGCACGATGATGTTACGCTCTCCCTCACAACTTGTTAATATTAGTATTTAAACATATTGGTGTAGTTTTCGTTTTGTTTTTATATTGTTGTTTTCACTGATCTCTTTTTGTATCACAGTGTTGCTTTGATGAACCACAGCTGTAATCCAAACGTGATCGTGACTTACAAAGGCACAGTAGCAGAGGTCCGTGCTGTTCAGAAAATCAGCCCTGGAGAGGAGGTGAGAATGAGAACGGCTTTTCAAATTCTTTCTCAATTTGACCCGAGTTCAACTCTACCATTAATACTGAAACGTGCAGGACATGGTCACAGAAAATGAATTATACGTTATAGTATCGGTAATATTTAAGCACGGTTCCTAAAATTGTGTTGGCGTCAAAAGCAGTGGATATATTTCAGCAACTGTATTGTGCTGGATGTCTTATTATACTACAGTAACATTCTTTCCTTACAGATTTTCAACAGTTACATTGACCTCCTATATTCCACTGAGGATAGGAATGAGAGGCTGAAGGATTCATACTTCTTTACCTGTGATTGCACGGAATGCACCACCAAATCAAAGGTAAATTATTTATTTATTTACTTATTATTGTTGTTGTTTTTTTTTTTTAAATGGCAACCAATAGGCACAATACTAATGCAAATTATATGCGATCCTTTACTTAGCTTAGACTATTAAACACCTGGGTAGTTTGTTGACTAAATAAATGTTGTGAATTCATTGTTCGGGTGCTTGTGTCGAGGATAAGAGCTGAGGATAAGTTTACTAACTTACTGTACTGCAGGACACCAAAAGTGAATAAGGAGAGATGAGATGAGATAAGATAAGATATACTTTATGGTTCCCTCTGTGAAATTGTTCTTGGACTCAGTGCTTTGAGTGCCAACATACACGTTTGTACACACCGCATATTCAGTCACGTATACTTGTGCCTACAGTATTGCTTAGCCCTGCGGTCATTGCATGACCCCGTAATTGTTGTACATTCCCGCAATTTATGCACAACTTTTCATTTCAAGTGATCTGAGATTTTGACTGAAAGGAAAGACTCTGATCATACTGGCAACCAATAAATAATTAAACTCTCTAAAAACTGCCTGATAAAATAAAAACACAAGTGTCTGATTCTATACACTCCAAGCACAGATGAGTTTTCCATGTGAATGCGTTATCAATATGGACACCGAGATGCCTGGTTAATGGGACTGTTGTGGATGATTACCTGACTTTGGTGTCCTACTCGTCTTTGGATCAAACACCATCTCATTCATTTTACTCACATTTAATCTGCGACAGTTTCATCGCATCACTGGGTACATTTGATACCTTCAGGCTGATCACTTGATTTGCCAGAATCTTTATACAGCGAGTATACATCTGTGAATTTAATGATGTAGTTGTGTGGATGTCTGCTCATGCATTCATTTGTATACAGAGTAAAGAGAATGCGTGCGATCACACAACCCTGGGCGGCTCCTGTGCTGATAATTTTAGGTTCAGAAAGAGTGTTTTTAACTTTGTGTTGAATGCACCCTGATGTACTAAATGGTACCATTTAATGATAAAAGGGTTAACGCTCATCTGTTTCAGTTTGCTTCATTATTGTGTTAGGAATAAAACACTTGCTGGTGTGATGTGGACCAGTGGGTTTCACCCATTCTTACCACAGTATTCAAGTGTGTGTGTGTGTGTGTGTGTGTGTGTGCCTTCCATTACTGTTGTGCAGACGTTCGCACCCCAACCGAGTCTCTTACTTGGCGCCAAATGTTTTTCACAGTCCCCGCTGACTAGTGAGCCTGTAATTCGTCGATGTTGTCAGTATTCACAGAACCGGAGCATGTTACCATCCGCTCTTACCAGCCGCTCTCGACCCACCAAAATGATACCACTCTCACTCAGAAATCTCACGCCTACTGTCACATGAATCCATGTCCAAAGATTTCAGAGAACTGCTGCGTTCCACCCAAGCCACAATGGACTTGTACTCATGTAGCCAGTGCCCAAATCATCAGATGTGTGCCATACTAGTGGTGTAAGTGTGGTGATAATCTCCAAACACCTTCCCGGTGCATCCTGGTGTCGCGCGCCATCGGCCATCCAGGTGATATAAAAGAAAACGTAATTCATCAGACCAGGCCACCTTCTTCCATTGCTCCTGCACAGTGTGTTCTGATACCCTTCTATCATAGCCAGCATTAACTATTTCAGCAAATTGTCCTACAGAAGCTCTTCTGTGGGATCAAACCAAATGGGCTTAGCCTTCGCTCCCTACGTGCCTCAATGAGCCTTTTGGGTACTCATGACTCCATTGCCGATTCACCGGTTGCCCTTCCTTGGACCACTTTTGGTAGGTACTAACCACTGCATAATGGGACCACCCCACAAGACATGCTGTTTTGGAGATGCGCCGACCCAGTCGTCTATCCATCACAATTTGGCCCTTATCAAAGTCGCTCAAATCCTTTCACTTGCCAATTTTTCCTGCTTCTAACATATCAACTTCGAGAACTGACTCTTCACTTGCTGAGTAAGGTGAGCATTGCAGTTCAACTGATCGCTTACCATCAGACTGAAAACACAGCATCTCAGCAACACACTTATGGTCTGCTTAGGCAGAGATGGAGCACAGCTAATAAATCAAGCTCAGCAGTGGACAGCTGTGTTATATTGAGGGAATCCATTCAACCTGTCCCTGTATCACTGACCATAGTCACATGCCAGTTAAGTCTTACAGGCATTATGATGACATGTAACTTATAGGACCTCATTTTGACTGCCAAATTCCAGTATCAAATTAAGGCTGTGCCTGTTGCAATGAGTGGGCCCTGTTATCTTTGATTGTCCCCTACCGAGTTTTATATAGACTAATGTTGTCAATATTAGCGTGGTCATTTTAATTTGAAATGTTTAACTTGTTAAAAAAATATTTTTTTTTTACATAATTAACACAGCTGTGTCTTGTTTACTTATTGTGGCGGCCGGCCCAAGACTTATGACATGGGACGAATTGTGCACCGCCTAACCTAACCATCCTGGCTAAAGATGGATAAGGGCAAGGAATTGGTTTAGGCGGAAAATTTCACTTTAAAACGTTGCCCGACAGATCTTTGGAGAAAACATAAGTAATATGCGCAGGTTGCATAGCCGCAGAAGTAATTTGTCTTTGTCTTTGACTTACCACCTCAAAGCAAAACACTGTACCGAAATTAAAGCGGCCTCGCCAATCTATATTACAGGAGTGCCGTGCTTGTGGGTGAATTACTAAACCTGTAAGTGAGAAGGTAACTAATGCTTTGGCTAAATGGATAGTTAAGAACTCTTTGGAACACATTTTTTGTTGTAAATTTGCATTTAGTCATAAATTATTGCCTTCTAAGCATTTTAATAGCATTGATAGTTTTTAAATTCAACTGGCACTTTAACATATAGGCCTGGGTTTGTTATCATTTCTGTTTAAATATCCATTATTAAAAGCTTCAGTCTTAAGAAGAAAAACAAAAAATAATTGCGATTAATCACAACAAATTGTGCAACATTCGTTTTTTTTATTATTATTATTATTATTGATCGATTGATGGCCTTAATACAGACACCAGTGCTGCTTTCAGAGGGTCTTGTGGATTATCAAAATCAATTTTGTCACATCTCCAGTGAGTACTGCTTCTTCTACTGAAAAAATAGACTTTTGGAGGAAGCTTGGAAATTACTGTAGAAATTCAGTATTGGGGAAATTATAATGTAGGTTTCCTATTTGTGGCTGCATCTCTCATATAAATAAAAATCACTTCAAAGTAGTTCATTTCATTTTGAAGGACTAGAATATTGTTGTTACCTTCTCCTCTGCACAGTCGATGAAGCCATATATACAGATATATTCAAACATACACACACACACACACACATACATATATATCTGTGTATATATGACCTCATTTAAAGCTGCATATTCATTTGGTCTAAGTCTCAGCATAAGTAAATGTAATCCATGATCAGTTATAGGTTCTTTTACAGCGTTTACAATAAAATTATTTAAGCATTGAACATGTATCTGAAGCAGTCATATCCTCACGTCTAAGGTGGCATTGCATGTGGTATAATCCACATTTATACTTGAACAAACCTGACTTGACCTTGGTTTGAAACACTCTCTAAAACGAAACGGTTCTTGGCTTTCAGCCTCTATGGTAAAGCACATTTTTATGTCATTTTAATATTCTCCCTTTCAGTAATGCCCTGTTTCCAGTAAATTTTCTGTACTCTGGGATGTGGCTTTACAGGACAAGGCCAAAATTGAGATTCGTCAGAAGCTGAGTACTACTCCAGAGCCAGAAGAAATTCAGGAAATGGTGAGGTATGCCAAGAATATCATTGAGGAATTCAGGAGAGCCAAGCACTATAAGAATATCCTTACCAGTCATTTTCTCTCTTGAACTAATCTTTGGGATGTGCATGGATTGTGCATACACGTCTGCCATTCTGCCGTTAGGCAAGCGAATTACTAAAATAAGAAGCATAGCATAACTGCAGACATACTGTACAAAATCAAAATGTTATGCAGGTTTGTTCCACGTTTATCTAATCACTTGTTAATCTCACAAAAGTGAGTACACCCCTCACATTTTTGTGAGTATTTGATGATAGCTTTTCATGTGACAACACTGAGGAAATGACACTTTGCTACAATGTAAAGTAGTGAGTGTACAGCTTGTGTAACAGTGTACATTTGCTGTCCCCTCAAAATAACTCAACACACAGCCATTAATGTCTAAACCGCTGACAACAAAAGTGAGTACACCCCTAAGTGAAAATGTCCAAATTGGGCCAAAAGTGTCAATATTTTGTGTGGCCACCATTATTTTCCAGCACTGCCTTGACCCTTTTGGGCATGGAGTTCACCAGAGCTTCACAGGTTGCCACTGGAGTCCTCTTCCACTCTTCCATGATATCACGGAGCTGGTGGATGTTAGAGACATTGTGCTCCTCCACCTTCTGCTTGACGATGCCCCACAGATGCTCAATAGGGTTGAAAAATAATGGTGGCCACACAAAGTATTGACGCTTGGGGCCCAATTTGGACATTTTCACTTAGGGGTGTACTCACTTTTGTTTCCAGCGGTTTAGACATTAATGGCTGTGTGTTGAGTTATTTTGAGGGGACAGCAAATTTACACTGTTACACAAGCTGTACACTCACTACTTTACATTGTAGCAAAATGTCATTTCTTCAGTGTTGTCACATGAAGAGATATCATCAAATACTTACACAAATGTGAGGGGTGAGCTAATACGTAACTTGTTGAAATCCATGCGCCGTTCTTTCTTTCAAGTCATTAATTTTATGGCCACTTTGAGGAAAGATGTGCTTTAAAAGTAGGCAACAAGGTTTAAAAAAACGAGGAATAAGACCCACTCCTCTTGAGAAATCCTGTCAAATAAAAAATTAGGTTGACGTTTGGCAACTCGAACCTTCAGCTCCCTCCACAGATTTTAAATGGGATTAAGGTCTGGAGATTGGCTAGGCCACCAGGACCTTAATCTGCTTCTTGAGCCACTCCTTTGTTGCCTTGGCCGTGTGTTTTAGGTCATTGTCATGCTGGAATACCCATCCACGACCCATTTTCAATGCCCTGGCTGAGGGAAGGAGGTTCTCACCCAAGATTTGACGATGGACCCTTCCATCATCCCTTTGATGCGGTGAAGTTGTCCTGTCCCCATAACAAAAAAAACACCCCCAAAGCATAATGTTTCCACCTCCATGTTTGACGGTGGGGATGGTGTTCTTGGGGTCATAGGCAGCATTCCTCCTCCTCCAAACATGGCGAGTTGAGTTGATGCCAAAGAGCTCCATTTTGGAAACTCCACTTTCACCCAGTTGTCCTCTGAATCATTCAGATGTTCATTGGCAAACTTCAGAGGGCATGTATATGTGCTTTCTTGAGCAGGGGGACCTTGCGGGCGCTGCACGATTTCAGTCCTTCACGGCGTAGTGTGTTACCAATTGTTTTCTTGGTGACTATGGTCCCAGCTGCCTTGAGAACATTGACAAGATCCTCCCATGTAGTTCTGGGCTGATTCCTCACTGTTCTCATGATCATTGCAACTCCACGTGGTGCGATCTTGCATTGAGCCCCAGGCCGAGGGAGATTGACAGTTCTTTTGTGTTTCTTCCATTTGCGAATAATCGCACCAACTGTTGTCACCTTCTCACCAAGCTGCTTGGCAATGGTCTTGTAGCTCATTCCAGACTTGTGTAGGTCTACAATCTTGTCCCTGACATCCTTGGAGAGCTCTTTGGTCTTGGCCATGGTGGAGAGTTTGGAATCTGATTAATTGATTGCTTCTGTGTATAGGTGTCTTTTATACAGGTAACAAGCTAAGATTAGGAGCACTCCCTTTAAAGACACCTGGGAGCCAGAAATCTGTCTGATTGAGAGGGGGTCAAATACTTATTTCCCTCATTAAAATGAAATCAATTTATAACATTTTTGACATGTGTTTTTCTGGATTTTTTGTTGTTGTCATTCTGTCTCTCACTGTTCAAATAAACCTACCATTAAAATTATAGACTGATCATTTCCTTGTCAGTGGGCAAACGTACAAAATCAGCAGGGGATCAAATACTTCTTTCCCCTCACTGTGTGTGTGTGTGTGTGTGTGTGTGTGTGTGTATATATATATCTATGTGTGTGTTCAAAAAGAAAGTCTTGCTCTGAGAACTCTTGAACCATGATGGAGCCTGGAGCACTGTGTTTTTAACCTGATCCCTGGTGGATTAACTCTTCATTCTAAGAAATTAGAACACAGTACAGAGCCAATGTAGACAACTCACTGGCCACTCTGCTTAATAGTATGTAAGTAAACCGATTATGTAATTGATATTAATTTACAAGCAGTGAATGCTTAATAAAAGTGCACTGCTTTCACTTTAGGCCTCGTAAGAAAAAAAAGATAGCTAGGGTGACCTAATGTCCTGTACATTGCAGAACTGGTGCTCATAACCAGTTGTGTGAATTTAAATAAAATTTGATTTCTGAATTCAATTTTGCGAGGCACTAAACGGCAGGATAACACAATCTAAAAATAAAGAAACAAAAATAAAGTAGTAATTGATTTTAAAAGTCCTTGACTCCACAGCACCTCCCAGTGAGCTGCTAGAGATCTGTGAGTTAAGTCTGGAGAAAATGGGATCCATATTCGAAGACACCAATGTGTACATGCTGCACATGATGTACCAGGCCATGGGTGTCTGTCTCTACATGCAGGATTGGGATGGAGCCATGAAGTATGGAGAGAAAATAGTGCACCCCTATAGGTACAATGGCTTATTTGTATTAATAATGTTTGACAGTACTTGTAATAAGACTCTTTATACTGTATGTCTTGAACACTGACACACTTTTCCCCCCTTTCCCAGTGTGCATTACCCTCAGTACTCACTCAATGTGGCGTCTATGTACCTGAAGCTTGGAAGACTGTACTTGGGACTTGAGAAAAAGCCACAAGGAGTGAAAGCTTTAAAAAAGGTATTGTGTGTTTTATTTTCTAACTCTGTATTTTGAAAATTAACAAAGATGCATTAGACTACAGAACCATGAATACAGAACTTAGGAATTTTACAATCACAGGTAGGGCTGTGCAGTGCAACATGCTTGGGAAAAGTTCTGTTTGGTTTGGTTTGTCTAGGCCACATGCCTGCTCTTGACATCGTGTCATTGATGATTTCACAAGATGAAGCACTAGGTTCTGACACTCATAACCTTCTGATGAGGTCTTGAGTATGGCATGTAAAGGCAATTTGTTAGTCATTTTGCTGCTTGCATTGGAATGATGCAGGTGGGATGGAGCTGATCACAACCTTGGAAAGAAATGCACAGGTTTCAGAAACGAGAAACCAGCACCGCCAAATTGACCAGCGATGTGGTACCTTCAAATCGCCACAGCATCTGGGTCATTCCCTTCACCACTAAAGAGCCCTTCAGGTGACCTCATTGACCAACTCGTCTGATTGGATGGCCCAATGGTGTAGCAGACACACTGTTGGGACACTGCATGTGTTGGTAGAGTGGCATCTCTACCCATAAGTGTTTTCCCCAAATCTGGAAAAAGTTTGGCAAGGCACAGGAACCTGTGGTTCTCCCTATGGAGAGACTTGTGGTTCTTCCTGTCCACTGTATGCATTTCCACATCTTTCACTGATTTATGCACACAGAATTCAGCAATCTGACCACAGAGTCTTGCCTTTGTGGCCTCAAAGTGAGCCACGAGGCCTTGGTTTCCACTTCTGCTCTTACTAGTTGACAGAAGGTTTTGGCAGCTTCTTCCCCAAATAGATGTTGTCCGAAATGGACAGAATGATTTGACACTCTTGGCCTGGTTTCCTATGCCTGTAGGTTTGGTCCTTGAGAGTGATGAGCAGGTTAAGGACTATGACTCAGCAGTCAAGAACACACCTCTTGAAAGCAGGAGCCCCTACTACACATGCCTTGTATGCTCTCGGGTGGAAACATTTCCCTGAGTGGTGTGCACTCCATTATTTAGATCTAGAGTACTAGTCTTCCTACTGAGGCTGCTAGGTATTGGAAAGTCTATGTTGAAGGTGTACAGGTGTATCAGAAAATTTGAATATTGTGGAAAAGTTCATTTTTCCCCATAATTTATTTTAAGAAATACTTTGAGATACTGGATTTTAGATTTCCATGAGCTGTAAGCTGTAATCATGAAGATTAAAACAAACAAAAAGAAGCGTGAAATATTTCACTTGGTGTAATGAATCTAGAATATATGAAAGTTCCACTTTTCCACAGTATTCAAATTTTTTGAGATGCGTTAGATGTATGTGTCAGAGCACCATAATATCTTTTTTATAAATTTGCCACAGAAATCTGCTCATAAATTCGCCAAAGCCTCTCTGATATCTCACCATTGTACTGGATTCCATTAAAACCTACCCTTATAAGCCTGTGTAGGATGTTGAACTGAAATGGGTCTGGCGCACTGGGTCGTAGATGGCATCACCTTCGCCTGCCCTACTGTGGTTCTATGAGGACCAGATTACATCCAGGAATCCATTTCATTCAGAACCAATGGCTACATGACAACAGCATTTGTACTGTGTGTTTTTTTTTTAAATATACCGTATTTTTCATTGCCTTTTGATCTAAAAGCATTGTTGGGGATTCCATATTATTGTGTTCTTTGGATTAATCCATCCATGCTAATCATTATGGCCGAAGAGTTACATTTTTGTCTCATCTGATCAGAGAACACTGCTACAAAAAGCTGATGATTCAGTATGGTTTTTTTATGATGGTCTTGGAGTAGGGGTTTCTTCCTTGTGTGCCAGCCTTTCAGACAATGGCAATGTAATACTACTATCTTAATGGTGGACATGTCCTTTGGTTCCGTGGTGTCTCCGAATCCTTTACCAATTCCATTTTTCTTGTCCTGGGGTTCAGTTGAACATTTTGGACCAAAGTTTGGTTACCCCGGGGAGTTCATTTTCGCCTACCTCCTGAAGGATGCAGTGTTTGTGTGTTCCCAAGATTGTTATATTATGTACAGACATTTCCGTTGTTTGAAAATTGTTCTTGAGGAGGATTTGTCAAAAGGCGTGTATTGTAACATGAAATGTGTGGAGTTTGAATATCTGTAGCCAAGGTGTATGTGAACTTTTGGCCTTTTTATTATTTTTGTCAACCTGTTTAAAGATTATTGACCGATGGAAAGATCGCGTGAGGTTTCAGATTACTGACTCTTTTATATCAGATCTGTAGCCTTTAACTGGCATTTTACTTTGTTGTTAGGAACATTTATTTTGCTGTTTAAATGAAACGTTCCTGTTGTTTACAAATTGGACAGGAAATCTCTTTCTGACTTCAAATGCATTGTGCTCCATTTTATTTCAGGCTATTGCCATCATGAATGTTGCATTTGGAAAAGACCATCATTACGTTGCCGAGGTAAAAAAGGAAATGGAAGAGCAAAAGTAAATGAGAGGACCTCCTGTAAATTCAAGAATGGCTATATAGCATGCAACTAATACCTCTGCTTGCATACAAAATAATGTTTGTTTCTCTTTGTCTTTTTGAGTTTTTGTTCGTTTATTTGTTTGTTTTACAAATGAGTGCTGACTTGGGTCCTTGATATTGAGGTGCTGGTTCTGTTAGCTGTCTGTATACTCTGAATAAATATGCACTGTTTGTGAGCAAGGGCTAATAATTAAGTATTAAATATATTTGTCCTAATGATTGTCTAAAAGGTACTTCTTTAACTTCTTTGCCACACCATGCATCAACCACACTGTAAAAACGACTGTTAGCTTGGCCACAGAATTTACTAATACCATATTTGGATGAGTATTTAGCATGACTATGATAATTGTCTGGATAGTGTGGCATGAAAGATTGCCTTTGATTCATGCCAAAGCTCTATAATAACTGTAACGCCTACACTACGTCTTTTAACTCCTCTTGGCACCACAAAAAGTCATTTTAATAAAAAGCCATTGGTTTTTTAACATTTCATGGGAAAATGTTAATGCATAGATTTGTCAATATTTTTTTAACGTAACTTTTATGAAGTAGACTCAAAAACCAGTAATAGTACGTTTGTCAGTGTGTTATTGTTCAGTAATACACTGACAGACATGTCTACTAAAATAACAGCTATATAGTTGGGGTCCAAATGCATGAGACCACTAGTAAAAATGCTTCTATTTTGCATTCTTCTTTTAATAAAAAAAATCATTAAAAATGATATTATATGCAACAACTTAAGTGAAAAGTAAAATCTTGAGAGCCATTCGAATTGTTACGCTCTTTGGTGATCGGACACCTGCACCCGGACAACAATAAAATGACCACAGGAGGACCTAGTTTCTGATGGGGTGTATTTTCCCCAAACTCCGAAGTTTCCATTGCGTGCTCATATCATTTCACTCCTTTCACAACTTTGCATCAAAGAGGCACAAGAGTAGAAAAGAGACCGTTGCTCTTATTTCAGTTTGGGGTGAATCAAGGTTCCAGCAACAATATGAGAAAACACAATTCATAATCTCAAAGTATAAGAGTCAGTTTGGATGAGAGTCTGTGAGTTGTGTCTCTCCATCTGCACCATATTTGATTGGATCACATGTAATTGACCACTTGAAGAGAAAATCCTGTGACTGCTTGAAGCACAACACTCTGACACCAAGCATCGTCCGTTTTACTAAGAAATTGTGTCCTGGGTTAGCAACTTTGGCATTTTAATCGACTTTTTGCTTTAATTCAGGCACAATATGGCCAGATGTTCTGTTTATTTTTGCTCCACTGTCAGAAGTAGATCCCAAAGAAGATTTATCACTTTATAGCCCATTGGCTACTTGGCTGGTTAGTTCGCGTTGATTTTTACATTCCCATTAAAGGTGCTTCCAGTGAAATTGGCTTCCTCCTTCCTTTTCATGTTCATCTGTTTATTTCTAGTTTTAAATCTGGTCTCACGCGATTGAACCCCAGTGTATAACTTACCTGTTCTGATATTTTAATAGCCAATCTTTTTTTTTTTTTAAGGACGAGTGGAGTCCTCAACAAATCTATACTCCTTTCTATCGCTAGTCCTTTTTAACGTCAGGATGCACACTTCTACACTGTCAGAATTGCTACTATTCTACACTTTTCATAAGAAAAATTAATACCAATTATGGAAGAAGAATAGCTAAAGATCTTGCACTTAACTGCACCTTGAATAGAATCGTCTTTAACCAAACAAAAAAAATATGTAGCAGCAGGTTGAAAAAAGAAAAAAGAAAAAAAAGACAGAAAAATGCAATAGTGAATATAAAGAAGGACTTGAAACTTCTCAGTAGCAGAAAAATGCAGGAACTCCAAAGCAGTGAGAATCTTTGGCAGATTTGAAATAGTCACCAGTATAATCAACATTTTATCATTCGGTCAGAATGTTTGTTTCAGTGGGCAGTCTGTGACACTATTGGTACACATTTGGGTGTTTTCCCTGCAGATGGACCACAGTAAGCTCTAAAGAAGGGTCTAGTAACTGAATAACTTGTGTATTTAACTTGCCCAAAAGCAAATGACTTAAGTGATGACCAAGACAATGAAAGCATGTATTTGTCATTTCTATATGCAGTAAATAAAGAAACCTTAAAGAAAAATGGACGTCCTTGTTTGTTTGTTTTTTAATCGAAACAGTGTGGTTGGAGAGGCGCCCGATATTTGTGTGGTCAGGACATAATTGTGAGAGTGATGTGCAGAAATATAGTATATAATAACAGCATTTTGCTCAAACAATTTCTCTGCATATTTTAAAGGTAGTAACTGACCTGGGAGTGTGCCGTGCCATTCTATATTCTAATGTCTACTATAAACCAGTGTACCAGGGTTGGATGTACAGTAAATTCTTGCTGATGTCACATCACACAGATTAGACTCAGATCATCCACTTGCTAGCTAACGGATATCATTTTTAGACACGTCTCCTGTTCAACAAGCTACAGCATGGCTTGAGCGCACAATTAAACCTTCCAGGGTTTGCGCCCCCCCCCCCCTAAAAAAATTCGTTAATCATTAAACCTCATTAACTATTGAAGAATAACACCTTAACAATCCTGTCATTAATAATGAGTTTCCATGTATTTTAGTTTACAGTACTGCTCCAGCTCATGATTAATTACTGAAGGACACAATAACACTTCAGTGGTAATCAGTTTACTTACACTCGTATGATTATAATTAAAATACATGCAAACATTGTGATTCATACAACCTGGAGCTGTTATATTGATAAAAAGCCGGGCTGACTCAGCTGACTCATTGAAATGTCACCTTCTAATCATTTAAAGCAATAAACAACTTGAAGAAATATAAACAGTAGCACACTGTTTGCTCATATTAGAAACCATGGAATGCTAGAAATGAAAGATTACAGACTGGTCTATAGCTGCTTTAAAAAAAAAAAAAAAAAAAGTAATTGAAGTTCAAGAAGCATCTCAACTCGTTTTGAGTGTCCATGTCTTGGTTTGCAAAGAAAAGTGTGAAAATAACCTGCCCGGCCGAGTGAAGCCTGTTGTAACAGCAAAAAGGGGGGGGGGGGGTTACTAACCCCCATTCCCCAGTTCTGGAAGTGGCACATGAGAGTCGGGGGTCCGCATACTTTTGGCCACACCATGTACTTTGCTAGGCAGCAAGTCATGGTATACATTGAGACTGAATGATGTTTCCAGGCAAAACAATATAGCTGCCCCCCCCCCCCAATAAATAAAATAATTATTTTTAAGAATTAATCAAAAAGTTCCTTTTCACATTAAAACCCAACATTAACTTTAGTCAAAATCTTCGTTAAAAACATGTTCTTTTTAATACAAGTACAGTTTGGGGTCTGTTTGTGAAGAACGTATTTTTTTTGGCTGGATACCAAGATTTTTGAAAATTTTCTCTACATCCACTTTGTCCACCCCGTCGAAAAGGTTTGATTTACCCACTCCAACATTAGCTAGTTTCTCATAAATCACGCCGTGCTATTTTATATCTGCAGTCTATGCAAAGGGTTGCATATAAGACCTAGAGGTCAAGCAGGTAAACGTGTTTCACTGCACATTACATTGCGTTACAGAACAGTGTTGTTTTTTTAGGAACAATGTACAATACATCAACTATAACTACTAGTATCGTTATTGTACCTAAAGCTATACAAACTTTCTGCACGTCCACATGCTCGTACCGCACTGTTTTTAGTTCTTCACCCCCCCAATATTTCCCCCCCTCGTTCCATTTCACCCTCAAATAACAGTACTTAAGAAGCCAGAAAGTTTCATAATCACCTGCGCACCCAATAAATTAGCTAGTAATGCAATCCAAAGTGTGTTTTTTTTGTTTTTTTTAAAGAAGTTTAGCATTCGTGAGGACATGGTCCACATGTGAAATGGTACAGCAATATCCCATTTAAGTTTTTAATCGCTTTAATCTGCATGACCATTAACAGACTGGTAGATGTTTGCAGGAGGTCATGTTACATTAATTATTTCACAGATAAAACAAACTGAATACATAAAACTCATCACAATTTAAGAAATAAATACAGGATCTCATTTTGATATTTTATTTGAAACATCTGTAGAATCACTTACTAAAAACAAATAGTTTTTTTTAAAAAATTATTAAAAATCACAATGCCCATTTATGAATCTAAAACAGGAAGAAAAAAAATCTGAATAATCTGAAATTTTTTTAAGTACTCTTGAATGTTAAAATTGTCCAATTTTTCCTTAAAAAAAAAAAAAAAAAAAAAAAAAAAAGGAAAATTATTTTTTCATTTCCATCATACCATGTTTGAATTCATAATTTCTTCCTGCATAGGCGCTACTTAGGGATACCAGCCACAATCTCAGACTCTATGCCACAGTGGTCCTCACCTCTCAGGATCTTGAAATAACCTGAAACAGGAATACAAAAAGCAATATAATTGATCACACTGATTTACGTTATACTTTGCCATTCACAATATGTCCTGGGCATCCTTCGTTTATTGTGGTTCACCTACTTAGCTTGCAAGTTAATCAACAAACTATTTACAAGTCATATCAGGTGTTTTGAACAAGCAAAACAAAAATGTCAGTACATCACTGAGTGACTGCCCAGGGACGGTCTTAAAAACTTAAAAACTTCTGCCATTATTGAGTTTTCTTCATTCAACAATAAACAACATTCCTTCAGAGTAACTGACCACCGTGTAGAGTGTACTGATGGGTACCTGTAAACCTAATCTGAGGCCCCAGGTGCATATTTTCCACAAATATGTCTCAATAGTTTGAGCCATTCGTCTGTTTCACCAGCAGGGACAGGGTGGACTCTGAGGATTGTGCAAATGATCCATGTCGCAGAATTGACCATATGATGGGTCGTTTCCTCGAGATTCAGATTGCCATTCACATGAAAGTTCAATCTTGGTTTCATTACACCATAAAATCTTCATTACAGGCAAAGAGTCCTTGAAGAGCCTTTTGGCAAATTACAAGTGAGCAGTCATGTAACTTAACTTCATGTACTTTAGCCTCTGATCACACTACCACAAAGGCCTGATTGGTGGAGCACTACAGCGTTCATATGGAACAGTGACCTCATTCTTGTCTTTCAAATGAGTTTTCTGGGAGAGAGTAGCTGCTTTATATTCTTCTCTTTTAGCTATTGCATTTTTCTTAAATTGTTTGTTTTTCACCTTCCACAAGTTGAATAAACCCCCAAAAGCTGGTGCTCAAGACAGAAGTTAGCAAGAAAAGGTTGAAGCATTTGAGGTGCACATCCAGACACCAGAGAGGGAAGTTCTAGGTGTCAGGCAAAGATGGTGAGCCCCCATGTCAAACAATTCTGAAAGCACTCGAATATTAATCAAGGCCTTTAGAAGCACCAGCAACTATAGTTAGCTGCAGAAATGGTAAAGGGTCTGTACTTGTATAGCGCCTTTTAACCGAAGCAGCTCCACTTTACACGGTTTCTCATTCAGCCATACACATACCAATGGCAGCAGAGCGGACCAAGCAAAGCGTCCTGCCATCAGGAGCAACTTGGGTTCAGTGTCCTGCCCAAGGACACTTCGTCAACCCACTCTACCACCTGAACCACAGCCGCCCATGTATACCAGGAGCCAGGACGGACACTGGTCATTTCAGGTCATCTTTCTTGGGGCTCAATTTTCACTCCTGCTTTAAAAATGGACTCTTTTGAACATGTTAATCCTCTCCCAAGCCTCACAGATGATTTTGTTTGCATTAAGAACTGCAGTAATTGGTTTTACCGTTATCACCCCAGTCGGTGTTCCATGAGTTGGCAGCCAGCCAGTAGGGGGTTCCATTTTCCTCCCCCCAGCCCAGGATCTTGATCGCATGACCTCCTACTGCTTCGCCAGTAATGTGCTTATAAACTCCTGGAATGTGGAACATGGAACAGAAAGAACACCATAGCTTGAAGGACGAGTGTGACCTCTTACTTAAACATTAAATCAGTGCTGATATCAGCTTCTAAAATCAGCAGCTGAAGTTGAAGGAAAGGTTGCACATCTACCCAGGATTTAACATTAAGTGGCTGAGTTGCAATTTTTTTTTTGTCAATGACACATTACCAAGACCCTGCATTCACAGACTGCAGTTCTAACCGATATACAATTCCAAACTACTTGACCAAGTTTCTAGCCTCAGACAAATCAAATCACACACACTTTATTCAAGATGGGATTCATGCCTCACCAGACTTATACTGAAGAAAGTCCTCAAATACGGTGAAAGCTCCTTCCACTGGGCCATTCTTATAGAGCTCTTGCATTATCTGCTTCTCCTCAGCAGGAACGTTATAAGCTTGTTTACCTACAGCAACAGTCACAAGGCAATGTGGAATTGTCAAGGGCAAAATTAAGCGAACAGTCGGATTATGTTAATGTACCTTAGCTTTTATGCAGTTCACACTGGCGAACAGGTCTATACACATAGGTGCTTACCAAAGTGCTTGTCCTGTGTGTAAGAGACACTGTACCCAGGTTCACATTTTGTCTCACAGCTTGGAGTGTCTCCACCTTCTCCTGTGCAAGGAGGGCGCGAGCCATTTACGTGGTGCTCACAGGGCTCGATGGTGTATGGTCGACAGCCTAAAGAACACAAAGATCCATTTCACAGAATGCTACTACAATTTTAACCTTGTGGAAGAGTATTACCTTACCTATACTTACCTATATGAGAGTTATAGAGTCCACCGGTCACCAGACCTTGAGTAGTCCAGAAATCCCAGGCAGCAGCAGGGTACCCACCATTACATCTGAAATATGAATAGAGCAAAAACAATTGATTTTTGGGTCTCGGTAGTTGACACCCCATTAATGTGGTAATCAACAGTGACCTAGGAAGTAAAAAAAGGGTTTTCTTTCAAGTTGTCCTAACATCCTTTAACGGGGTTTCGACTTGATGGTATTCTTAAACCCTGATCTAGGTCCATGTTTTCCTATATGGATTACTTCAAAAATCAAGAATAGCGACATGTACTGCCATGGGTGTTTTTATTGAGGCGGCTTTAAAATGTTTGAAATATTTGTGTACCCAAAAGATGTCTCAGAGACTGAAGTAGTGAAAGCTTATTATGTAATTTAGTAAAAGATCCATAAAGTTATTTCTTGTAATTAAAATAACAGAAAGGACCCCTTCAGTGTTTAGTTAAACACTGTGTGTGTGGGGGGGGAATTGGAGAACTTGGATTGGTCCTAACACCATAAAAGCTGATATGGTTATCCAATTTCAAAAAATGTTGCTAAATATGGAGTACTGTTTCCAGACACAGCTGATGCTTTTGCTCTGGGATCAGTTATACTGCTGACTGGCCAAATTTATTTTAGCCCATCAAAAATGCATTATATTTATTAGTCTGTACAGAGAAATTAACCCCTGCTTGTTTTCCTGTTCTCCAGTTTCATCCTCCCTCCCACAAAATGCCAGTAAATGGGTTGACTATTCAATTGCCCCCAGGTGTGAATAAGTGTGCAAATGTTCGTTATCAACGGAACCACTGGTCCCATCCAGGGTGTAATCACACCTCACACCCAGCTATCCCAAGATAGGCTCAGGCTTCAACACCACCTTGACCAGGATAAAGTGGTTATTAAAGATGAATGAGAGAATACAGCTGGGAATGTTTGCTGGCCTGATGAAAAATAAAAAGATTCTGGATGCATCTCATTACTATGTTAATGATGAGTCATAGTTACATAGGAGTCTGAAGCAATGGATCTCCATGAATTGCAGGTTACTGCATTTCTCCAACTTCATAACTCAAGCTTTTGTGTCACTGTACAGCACTGGTATAAACACTGTACCTCGGCTGCATGGTGTGTAAGACGAAACATTTATTCATTTGGCAGACGATTTTATCCAAACGCGACTCACAAGTGGGGAAATACAAGCAAAAGCCTTGGTTTTCTACAGCTAGGGTTGTACAAGTATGGCGCAGATCCATCGCAATAAATGTTGCAAAAGGTTTAGTTATCTTTTTTTTGTGTGTTTTCAACAGTTAAAGGCACAACAGTTGTTCCATCTGCCTTATAAACCCCAAAGTGTGGTTAGAAGCTGCTGGTTTGACTTCTTGCCGTATGTTATGTTACTACTTGCTTTCTCTAATGACATATTTCCTTCTCTTGCATTTTTGAAAGTAAACACGGCCTCTAGAACTGGATAAAATCTTTCAAAAAGAGTCTTTCAAGAATGCATCACAATGCATTGTCCAAAATATATGATCACCCCAACCCCTGAAGTAATGTACAGTTTGCCCACACCTGCATGACATGCACAACATGAACCCAATTTTGTCTCCAAAATAAGTGTTTTTGAACACAATTCATTTCTGACCCTTAATAAAGTTCTGTAGAGTTACAGGTGTGCTCACTCACCCCATCCCACAGTCAGTGCAACAGGTCAGCAGGTCCTCAGAGGAGATCTCCACGCTCACTTTGGCATTACTATGGATACAGACTCGGTCCGAAATTGCTTCAGCTGCTCCAAAAGCCTGCAAGTTAGGTGGAACATTACTACTCAACCTGCAGGATGCAGACAGGCATGGAAAATCTAGATCTCGAATATACTGAATCAGTGCAGTCCTTTTAAATGCATCAAGAACATACCCAGCATGACCCGCAAGAACCCTGGTCTCGGATTTCTTTTAGAGTTGGGCAGTTCGGCCACTGCTCTCTGGGATCAAAATTCTTTGGAAGTTTGATGTCTCCAGCATATTGAACCCTACAAACACACCAAAAAGGAGACACTTAACCCTTTGGAGAAGAGAACACATCTGTACTGACCAGTGCAGAAAACGAAGGAAACAGTGCTTTCTAATTTTCATTACAGTATAATTCTCATAATGTGTTAGATTTGACACTTCTTTTGTCAGCAGATTTAATTCCCCCCAGAATTAAAAGGTCATTTTTAGTTTAGTTTAATTTTAATCCACGTAAATCTGACGCATCACAGTGAACTGCAACAGAGAAAATGAGAACGCGGTTTAAAATGCTTGCGTTTACTTTGCTCTCCGGTGCTGCCAAGCTCAGACACGTTCATACATTTGAGCAGCAGTAGATCAACAGTGAATATCTCGGCCATGTGGAATAGTTTCATGTTTTTCGGGGGATACCTAGCGTAAATTACATGAAACTAAGAAGTCTTCCAACCCACTGGAACGGAGATACTTCACTATGCTACGAAGTATTACACATGTTGTAGCCTTCTGACAATAAATAGTTTTAAGCTTATCTATCTGAAAAGAGGAAACCAGACATGTGATTCATCACAAAGGTAATGTGTGTGACAAAACAATTACCACAATGCATTTCCGCTTTCGTTCAGTTGCACTTTAATAAAGATATACTCACATGATTCGGAGTTTTGGTCCTTTCAGCATCGTTCCACACAGTTGTTTCACATAGCTGTAATCTACATTGCCAAAATTATGTCCAGCCTACAGAGAAAACCAGACACAGTCCAAAGTTGAAAATTGATGTCCTAAAGCCCTGATTGCCTTAACTTCAAATTGACTTCGCTAATCTCGTCTTAACAGAATGTCTAGTTGCATTACTGAATTACCACCATCCATTTACATAGGCAAACCGTTTGAGTAGCAGCACTTACGGTCCATGTAGTGTTCGCCTTGTTGATATAGTTGACCATCTCAGGAGAGAGCGCGCGTAGACGTGGACGAGTCCAGCACACAGCCAGTGCTGATGCTAGGTACAGCAAAGTCAGGCACCTCATTCTAAAACACAAAACAATTTGAAGCTCACATTTAATACGTGCAGCTAACCACCTCTGGAAAGCAAGTCCTGAATGTATAGTACCCGCAGACCATTCCAAGCCAAGGATGAGAAGCTTTGGGAACATAAGTCAGTCTGGCAAGTGTACAGTGAAGCCACAATGACTAAGCAACATTTACAACCAAATACGGCTTGATGCCTGATCGAACCGAATGCTTCCCCATCACTCCCACACTGTAAACGGTCTTCTCCGGCCCAGATCATTGCTGAGATAAAGTATTATACAGACTGATTTCAGGGTATGTTCATGTCAGTCAGTTCACTGCATACATTTCACATTGGGACGTAGGCCAGAAGGGAACACTAAGTGCAGGCTAGTACTGAGTCACCCTGCCTTTAAATGTTCACATGACACATTACACAATTCACACATCAACTGATCAGGGTGGGGGAAGTTTCAGAAAATAATACAATACTGACGTCGTTTTGGTTTTGTTTTTTTCACATTAAATTTGCATTTGCTTTAGTTCAATGCAAAGGAACATTCTATTCAATTATTTCGGCTGAACTCTAACAGATTCGCATTGTTTCATCTCCCATGAACGTGATATTTTCTCATTTAAAAAATAAAAATTGAAAGGGGGTCTCCTCAAGGAACCCGGTGTTTCGGATTTAATATTTCCATAAATATTATTCCCAGCCACATGGGATTTGGCAGACATACAGACACCCTTCAGTCCATCAGAGGTCACAAGGCAGGTTTTGTTTACCCCCTTATGGGTGTAAAAAGTGCATAATTTCCAGACGTGACAGAAATTATTGGTTTACACACCAATAATTTAATAGACGCAGAAACTAAATCCCCAAAAGGTCCGATTTGGAGTCTGAACAACTAATAAAATTCAAGATAGACAAAATGACAAGATGAGCTTAAATAATTGTGCTACTTTTGACTCGCACAGATGTGGGGTTTTGTTTTAAACCTGGCAACCCTGGTTAATGCACTGTTGTGTTCAACTAACCCGCTGTATCAGAACACAGTCGCGCAAATGGACGTCTAAAACCGCTCAAAACTAGCCGCCGTGTTTGGACGACTCTCGAATATATGTATTACGGAGATACTCTAAATATTTACTCGATATGAGCCTATAGCGCAAGTCACGTGACAGCCTTTCGACTTACTTTAGTGTGTTCGTTATTAACGTGACTCTGCCGCACCCTGATCTCCAGTCACGCGCTTCCGCTGCAGATGAAGCGCGTGAAACTCAACAAAAACACCGTGTACTCATTAACATGGTTTTCAGACTTATCTAGAGTCGTAGTCTTTGATTCAGGGACTTATCGCGAGGTTGTGTGTTCTATAGAAGATTACAAAACACGTGTGGAAACGGCTCGGGTTGGAAAACCTTCCCAAACGTGCTTTGAGAAACGATAAACAACGACCTGGCGTCATATCCTGTTTAATTTAAAACCGATAAAGACAAAGAACACTACAAACTCGTTGCGTAAACCGTGTAAAGTCAAAAAAATAATAATAACTCTGAATTCTTATTTAGACTTTTTAACTAGCTAAGTTCACCTAAAGCTGTTCAAAGACTAAACACACCAAAGGCAGCGATGTAATAGATTTAATAACTAGTGAAGTATTCACAGTGCTGTCCTCTTACCTGGACTGGATGACTTCTCCCTTATGCAGAGTGAGATTCGCTCGTGCTGCCTTTATCAACACGACCCCCGTGTTTTAGCGAAATCATGTGATCAGTCATGTGCGTTTATGACCGAGGCAGGACGGGAAATGAAACTGTGGATGCGGTAGGAAAAAATGTCTTGCGTCAAAATAAAAGCCTGCCAAGTCAGCGTCGAAACTGCGTGACCTCCATCCGTTTTCTGTATCGCTTATTCTTACTGGGTCGTGAGGAACCTGGAGCATATCCCATATCCCAAGAGGCATGGGGCACAAGGCCGGGGGATACACCCTGGACAGGGTTCCAGTCCATCGCAGCGACAATCACACACCTTCACACACTTTAGGATATGCCAATCAGCCTACAGTGCATGTCTTTGGACTGAAACAGAAGTATCTGAAAGCACGGGGAGAACATACACACTCCTCACACACACAGGGCCACGGTGCGAATCAAACCCTCAACCCTGAGGTCTGAGGCAGACGCGCTAACCACAAAGCCACCCTGTCCCCCTAAAAGATATCGAAACAATCACAGAAATGCTAATGGTTTCCATTACAAATACCATCAAAAACCATCCACTAAACATTAAAGCCAGTATCATTACTGGTCCTTAATGGAATATGCCACCAATAGAAGGCAGCAAATTACCAGTAGAGACCCACAGGCAGACCCGGATTTTGAATTCAGAGGCCCTTGGGCACAATGACTGCGTTTACATGGACAGCAGTAATCTAATTATTGACCTTACTCTGAGGAAGATAATAATGTGATTAAGGTCGCTTTTAGAGTACTCCTTTCATGTACCCGTTTTACATGTTATAGAACATAATTAGATTAACAGCCTGCGTCATTACGTCACAGCGCCACGCCATCCGACGTCCCTCCAGAATATAACGTATCGACGTATCGTTCAGAAGTAATTACACAATTTGTTCACACAAGCAAATACTCTCTAGCCAACAGTCTGAACTTGTTAAATCTGTACAATTAATAATCTGGTGTTGTTTTAATGCCAAATAATCTGATAATAGATGAATCTCAATGTGCAATTTTGCTGTTAAGATTTAAAAATTTATTATCACAGTTAATTATCACAAGTGATTGCAGCAAGTTGACCAATTTATTAAAAACTTATAACCCCAAAACCTTTAATATAATTTCATGTAATATAAATGCAAATTGTTTTAATGAAATGTTTCTCTGCCAAGTGCTCTTCTTAAAGTTTGCACTGGGGTGTTGAATTAGTCCCGTCACTTATATGTCAATTTGCTCACAACTGATTGGTCCAAGTTGGGTTTGCGTTCTCAGGTTATACATGAACACCGGTAAAAGCCAAGCCACATTCATGGTACCTAAATCAGGGACTATTACAGTTTCCATTAAAACCCTTATAATTCCTACTATAACCATTAAAAAAAATTCTATGAGGGTTTCTATTGTTATTTTTTGTTTGTTTGTTTTTTCCAGCACAGATATTGTGAAATTAGGCACACAGTGTATTCGTTTGAAACTTTAAGAAATAAAAAATATTCACCAGTCATCAATACTGTGCTTGAATTATTATTGCAGCCCTATATTTGAAATTATCTTTAGGTTGTAACAATGAAACAGTCTGCTACTTTCCCCCCGATTACCTAAATATGTTAGATAATGGGATAATATTAGATGCTCTTTATTTGCACTGTAAATCTATCCTGACCTGTTACACGAAACCTGAAGCTACACAGAATGAAATCTGAGACTGCAGTGGATACAGGCTCATCTAAACCGGACAGGTGAAGATTGAGAGGCGGAGAAAAACATTGTCTAGTCTTTCTTCATTTTCCCAGTTTTAGTGAGCCTGTGCTTACTGTAGCCTCAGAATCCTGTTCTAGTTTGAAAGCAGTGGACCCCAGTGTGGTTTCTGGCAGTTGTAGCCCATAAACTTAAAGATTTGACGTGTTGTGCATTATGAGACTTTTTCAGCACGGTTGTAAAAAAGCGGTTATATTAGTTACTGTAGTCAGCCTGAACCAGTATTTTACAAATTCTGCATAAAATGTATGGCCAGTACATGAAAATAACAGGAGAAGTTTCTGAAATGCTCAAACCAGCTCATCCGGAACCAACAAAAGTCGCTGAGGTCGAATTTATTTTTCCCCATTTTGATGTTTCGTGTGAACATTAACTGCCTTTCTTGACCTGTATCTGCATGATATTATGTATTGTGCGGCAGGTTGGATAACTGCATAAATGAGCAGGGGTACATGTGTTCAGTGTGTTCAGGTGAGCACAGGTTATGTATTTGTGTCTATTGACAAAATGTGACTTTCACCAAAATTATTCTATTTAAGCAAAGTGCTGTAAAAAGCAATTTTTGTAAAACATTATAGGGAGTTTTTTTTTCTTATTTCATTGCAGACCGGTATGTCCCTCCATTCTTTCCTTACATCCATTAGATGAGCTCTCAGATGGATGGTAACAATTTCATTTGTTTTGAAAATTTTGTATGCATTAGACTATTTTGAGCCAAAACGCAAGTATACTACACTTGTAGCACACACAAATGTATAGTGTGAGACTTACTGACTAGTTTCAGCTTAGAACAGTCATTTATTATGCCACGTTGTGCTTTATCTGCTAAACCCAAAGGTCTATTCTTTTTTTATTTATTAGTTATTTATTCATTTTCAGAGTGTGAGGTCTGCAGTCATCATTTCATTAAGAGAATACTTATGCATTTTAAAATGTCATCCAGGTATGTAGCTCCCTATTCTGTTTATTTAAACCCTTTAAGCTGTTTTATATTCAGTGTTCTGTTTTGCTATAATCTATTATTATTATTATTATTATTATTATTATTATTATTATTATTATTATTATTACAATGTAACAATTTTGGGACATTTATAGCTTGTGTAAAACTTTATGATCATGTACTTTGTAACACTACACCTCTGTTGTATGAGCATGAGTTCTAAGAGTGTGAAATATACAGTCATCATTTCACAAAGAAAAGATTTATGCCTTTTCAAATGTCTTCCAGAATAAATGGATCAGAAAGTGAGTCCCATGTCCAACGGAGTCTGTGGATGAACAGCCATGGTTACACCCAGAACTTGCTTATGTTTTCAAATGCAAGTCCATTCATGAGTGGAGTGCAAAACAAAAGATTCAGGAAAGGGTTGATGAATATGAACATGAGAAGAGATCCTTCACTAACATGCCAGGTCCCATACAGTTAAAGTACAGCACCATACTGTAACACCACTGTGGCTTGTACAGAAAGTTGGAAAGACAAGCGTAGCAAGTTAAAAGCAGAAACATATAGTGAAACACTGTTGTGTCACAACATCACCACAGTGAAAACTATTTAAAGGTGAATCCTATGACAACAATGGGCACATTTATTAATCGTGTAGTAAAGTTGAGTGTTGTATATAGTTGTATATAGTGATGCCCACAAACCACAAAGGTTCGAATGTACAGACAGCTGGGAGTATGAAACAAATGACTGAGGTAAAGCCTAAAATACAGAAGTGAAAGTTATTTTCACTTGAAATGAATGATGAGGATAAAGGCTGAACGGCAGAAGTGGACGTTTATTTTTTTTAGTCACGTCTATACCAATAAAAATATGCAAAAATATAGAATAAATCACAATAAGCAAGTACTAAATTTTATGTCAGTTGATAGTCTCTCATTCTTAGTGAACTAGCATGAGGGTATGTTTTTGATAGAGACTATTAAGCTTTTTTATAAGTCCCTCTGGATAAAGGCATCTGCTACATGCTGTTAACGCAATAAAAAATGAGCAATGTCCACACAGTCAGGTGCAGGAGTAGAATGTTTTTCTTCTAAATTAACAGAATTTTCACAAATACCAAATTTCTTGTACGAACGATTTACGAATAAATCTGTTCATATCCAGCTTCAGAGTCTGAGAAATTTCTATCTCTCCATGCTGGTCTAAATCGCTGGCTCCATGGTGACATCCCTGAAAAACATTGGCACCATTAGATGCAACAAATCTGTCATGCTGGCTCCTGGCACTGAACACTTCTTGTGGGCTAAACTGCCAGGCAATACTGCAATAATTTCTCCAGGCAGCACTGTCGTTACAGATACTACCTCCTCATTTTCAGATCCCAGGGATTTAATGGTTATTTGAATAGTCACCCCTGGGGTGATAGATGGATTCCATGCTAAGTGCTAAACATGTCTGCCAGTCCCATCACAGTATGGAGAAATGTTAAACTCACAGATGTTTTCACTTGCTTGGCAGTGGAGGACATGGAAATCCTGAATCAAAATGTACCAGAATCCAAGTCTCAAGCTATAAGCAGTTGACTGCAACTGTCCTTGATGTGTCAACATTTCACACTAATATGGCTACAGATGTGAAGGATCGATTGAGGCTAAATGGCAGAACTGGAAATTAAGTATAAGGATATATTCTCATGTCATGATCTTAATTGTGGAGAAGCTAAGGGGTTTGTCCACAGACTCCAACTGGTGTATAAGAAGCCATTCCAGGTACCATTTCTCAGAGACCCACTCTTAAATAAAAAAATTAAATAGTTATAATCAGTAATTCCACCAGTGAGTATGCCTTATCACTTGTGCTTGCTAAGGGGTGGGAAAGTGGTAAATTTAGGGTATGCACTGACTGACATCTGTTGGCTGAACAATCACTGGAAGATTCTCATCTTCTGCTTCATCATGCGGACTGCTTAGATGCCATTGGAGGGCATGTTTCATTTTGGGATTTTTTAGTACTATGGACCTCATATCTGCCTTTAACAGCATGTCTCTTCATGAAGATTACAAGAAAATACTCTGCATTCACAACACGAGTCGATCTATATGAACATGATATGAAGGGTTTTGCAATAGTCCTGGTAGTTTCATGAGGTCATGAAGTATATACTCAGTGACCAGAGCTTCCTTAGTCTCCTACTTGGGATGACCTTCTAATTTTTTCACCAACAGAAGAACAGGCTTTAAAAAAGTTCTTCTGCTCTCTGGACCTGCCGGATCCATTGTGATGCATTACTTCTGGTTGGTTTCTATGTGGAACCATCCACAGTAATCTCATTAATCTTTAGGTTGTCTATGCGGGGCCATCCTCAGCAGTAGTGAGTGATTTCAGGTGATGAAAACTCCATAAAGATAGGTGTGGATGTTCTTCTTTGTTTAGCCTTAGGACTGCAATTGCAGTTGCTTGAAGTGTCTTCATCATTTAAGAGTTGATAATTAAAATATTTACTTCAAATTAAAATTATAATGAATTCAGAAATGACTCTGATGCTTATATTCATAAGTTGCTCATAGGTTCATAATATGCCTGTTTATACAATTGCACTTTTTGATTATATAGTATACAGTTATGAAAAGGAAATTATTTATAATCATAATATTCAGTATCACCCAAATGAGGATGGGTTCCTTTAGAGTCTGGTTCCTCTCAAGGTTTCTTCCTCATATTCTTCCTCATCACCTTTGCCTTGCTCATTAGGGATCATTTTATAAATGTTAAATTTATATCCGGAATTGATATTTCTGTAACGTTGCTTTGTGACCATGTCCACTGTTAAAAGTGCTATACCTAATCAAACTGAATTGAATTAAATGTTTACAGATGTATGTTAGTCATCTATGTCTGCACAATCTAAAGTTAGCACCTAAAACGTGGTCTGTCAAGTTCCTTCTGCAAGAAAGCAGAGTCGCAATCAGTCAAGAAAGTTGTCCCCTGCTGACTGGACAGTGGCTCATCAACAGGCTTATGAAAAGCTAAAGTTGCCTCTGTTGCAGCGTTGTGTTTGCACATCCTGACTTCACAAAGCCCATTCTGTCCACAGATGCTTCTCAATCCCAGTTGCCAAGTTGCCAACATTATGGCTGATGTCTTGAGGTGTTGCTTCAGTATTTCTAGATAATCCTCTTTCCTCATTATGCCATCACTTTCCTGAAATACAGCAATTTTTTTCCAGCAAAACAAGATGGTGTTTTTTGGCCTGAGATGAAGATGATTCATTTTCATGTGATTCATATTCATGCATGTGATTCATTTACATGTAATTCATTTTCATGTGATTCATTTACCTTTTCTCTGTGTGGTCCCAAGATTGTTATATTTCCATACAGTTGTTTGTAAATGTGGTAAATGTGCACTTATATGGCGCTTTTATCCAAAACGCTTTACACTGTGTCTCATTCTGCCATTCACTCATTCACACACACACTCACACCAATGGCCATCGGGAGCAACTTGGGGTTCAGTGTCTTGCCCATGGACTCTTCAGCATGTGGTGTCACCCGGGCCGGGAATCGAACTGACAACCCTACGATTAGTGGACAACCCGCTCTACCAACTGCGCCCCAGATGCTTGTACGGATGCTTGTACAGATGCTTGAACAGATGCTTGTGGTAGCTTCAGTTGTTTTTCTGTGGTTGTGGCCGAGTTGCTGCTATTTTTCCACAGAATTAAGGTCAAGGTTTTAATTAAAGGTAATTCATCAGTCCAGTCCACCTTCTACCACTGTTCCATGGTCCAATTCTGATGCTCACATGCCCACTGTAGGCACTTTCGGCAGTGGACAAGGGCCAGCATGGGCGCTCTATCCGGTCTGCTGCTACACAGCACCATACACAGCAAGCTGTGATGCACTGTGTGTTTTGACACCTTTCTATCATAGCCAGCATGAACCTTTTTTCAGCAATTTGTGGTACAGTAGCTCTTTTGTAGGATTGGACCAGACGGGCTAGTTTTCACACCCCATGCATATCAATGAGCCTTGGGTGGCCATACATATCACTCCTCCATTATCCACGCTGCATTGGCTTCCAGTAAAATTTTGCATTGATTATAAAATATTACTAATGGCCTATAATGCACTGAAAGGTCTTGTCCAATGAGTGGTCGTTTGGTCTATTATTACTAATTTGATAAAATGGTGCAGGCTCTTTATTAGTACCTGGAATTCACTGTGTCTCTACTATAGTATACAGCTGTGGATGAGTAATGATTCATAATTACACTATCCAGTGACACCAAGAGGAGGTTGGGTTCCCTTTTGAGTCTGATTTCTCTCAAACTTTCTTTCTCTTGATGTCTCAGGGTGTTTCTCCTTGCCACAATTGCCTCTAGCTTGCTCATTGGGGAAAAATTTAAATCTATATCTATATCTATATCTAGATTTCTGTAAAGTTGCTTTGTGACAATGCCCGTTGTTGAAAGAGTTACATAAATTAATAAAATTGAAAAAATATCTTTATGATTTTTCATACCACTGCTATGCTGATTACACTATACGCAATCTCTATTTCCTCCCTGTCACTCCTGTTTCTTCATGGATCTCAGCCGGGCCGTTCCTAAGCGTAGGTGAACTAGGTGGTCGCTTAGCTCGCCACCAGCCTGGGGACTCCAACACCCCTGCCACTGCCTGACTCACCCACTCAAAATAAAGAGAATACAACATATTATTTCTATTATTATTATCATCATCATCATCATCATCATCATCATTATTATTAATATTAAATATGTTAGTTATTGAGTTGTATTTTAAATCGTTAATCAGGTAACGCTTTATCATTACATACAATTATTTGAGATAGAGCTGTAGAGGGCCGAGAACATTCCTGCTTACCAGGATTAAGTGTTTCATCATGAAAAGGTCAAAGCCATCAGGGGCTCAGTAATGCAAAAAGGAAAAAGAGGATGAGAAAAAGAAAAAGAAATATAGATGTATGCAACTAATAGTCTAATCAATAGGCCTGTTTTGCCAGCTGATAGCACTCATCAATCATCACGAGCACAACACGTTCACATAATGACAC
Source organism: Ameiurus melas (assembly GCA_012411365.1). Taxonomy (NCBI): domain Eukaryota; kingdom Metazoa; phylum Chordata; class Actinopteri; order Siluriformes; family Ictaluridae; genus Ameiurus; species Ameiurus melas. Next base: position 5,167,786 of record CM022761.1, read on the forward strand.
TGCATTTCAGCATAATGTTATCAGTAAGACAGTGATCAAAAATTTATGTTTAGTGTATATTGAAGATAGTATAGTGTCGTCTCTATGACAACCAATATGGACCTGCCAAACAACTGCAATGTGAACAGGAAAAAAATAACTCATGTATAAAAGTTACACTACATGAATAATTTCATTATCATATCAATGATAGCATATCAATAAACAGTTTTGGGGGAAGGGGGTGGGGGACTTAGTTTCTTCCTGCACAGCTGTCTGGTTATAGGCTCTTTGCCATTTAGGTAAGATCAAGTGGAGTGTCTGCTGTTATGCCTTCAATGTGTCCTACATGCTGTAGATGAGAATTTCACATTAAAGTTATTTTTTATTCTCAATATTTTATTTGTCCACGGGTCTCATTCTTTTTTTTAATCTACTTTCAATAGCAATTGCACTGGGTTAGAGTTTTGATAGAATAAGGTTTGGCTATGTTTAGGGTTTGCTGTGTGTTATGTTTGGGCTAAGGTTAATGTCTGAAATTATTAGTTCATTATTATTTATTATTTCCCTCTTACTAAGCAGAGCCCAGCTTTTTGCTAATTTGTTGTTTTCCCTTCTTTTTGGTCTGTAATTAGTACTGTCTAAAAATCATATTGGAGGAATCATGGTTTCTATATCTATCATTCCTATTTTAGAAGCTGTGGTTCCTGTGTTTGTCCATCTTCTTAGAGAAGGTGTATGCATCAATCTCTATTAGAGGAGGCATGGCTTCTGAGTTAATCAGACATATTGTATTAGGCATGGCTTACATGACTATCAGTTTTAATAGAGAAGGCATGGCCTCTGTTTTCATCACACATATTGGAGGAGATGTGGTTTCTGTGGCTATCAGTCCTATTATAGGAAGCATGGCGTCTGTACCTCAGTACCACAGTAATTGGCTTTAAAGTGTTCTGTCCTTTTAGAAAAGTTATCAAGGCTATCAATGGGGAGAAGAGTAAACCAGCTCAAGCCACCTTTCTGTGGACCTGCTGGCAGCAATTTGATTAGGACTCTTTCACTGGGTAAAATGTCGTGGAGAGCTCTATTGGGGTGGAATCTGGCTGACAGTCCTCCCCAGACAATCTTTTTGCCCCACTCTATGTATGGTCCTCCAGAGCATGTGAGGGGGGGAAATAAATAATAAAATTCTTTATTATTTTTATTTATATTTTTTTTCTTTTTTTCAATTATTCACACCATAACCAAATTCTTCAGGAAGTATGTGACGATATGCTCTATTTTACACTCTTTTTGTGTGGGGTGTTGAACTTAACACCAAAAGAAAATTAGTCATGTACACTTCATGCTGACTCCACCATTTGTTTAGGTGGAGCACACAATTCGCAGCTGTGTTGTTTCCCCAGTTTGCTGTTTTCCCTTCTTTTTTCTTTTATTTGGACAATGTGTATCAGTCCTATTGGAGGCTTCTGTGTCTACCAGTCCTGTTGGAGAAAGTGTGGCTTCAGACTTAATGGAGGAGGCGTGGTTTCTGTATATCAGTCCTATCGGAGAAGGCGTGGCTTCACAGTTAACTGAGTAGGCGTGGTTTCTGTCTATCAGTCCTATTGGAGAAGGTATGGCTCCAGAGTTAATGGTGGAGGCATGGTTTCTGTGTCTATCAGTCATGCCTGTGTCTGCTAGAGCAATTGGAGGAGGTGTGGCATCTGTGTCTCTCAGATCGATTGGTGCAGCCACAGCTTCTATGTCTATCAGTCTCTACTGGAGCAGGCGTGGCTTCTGTGTCTATCAGTCCTATTGGAGGTGCCATGGTTTCTGTGTCTACCAGTCCTGTTGGAGAAAGTGTGGCTTCAGACTTAATGGAGGAGGCTTGGTTTCTGTATATCAGTCCTATCGGAGAAGGCGTGGCTTCACAGTTAACTGAGTAGGCGTGGTTTCTGTCTATCAGTCCTATTGGAGAAGGTATGGCTCCAGAGTTAATGGAGGAGGCGTGGTTTCTGTGTCTATCAGTCATGCCTGTGTCTGCTAGAGCAATTGGAGGAGGTGTGGCATCTGTGTCTCTCAGATCGATTGGTGCAGCCACAGCTTCTATGTCTATCAGTCTCTACTGGAGCAGGCGTGGCTTCTGTGTGGCATCTTGAGTTGTGGCGTCACAATATAAAATATGATATATAACACAAAATATATAATATACTGACAAAACACACAGAATTACAAACCACATATGAAGATCACTCAGCTGGACTATGGATATTTTAATTTTACTGATTGAACAGTTACTGTCTTCTTAATTCCATCTTCTTTTTTTAAAATAATATACAGTATGTATCAAACATTGTCAGTTTAATGTGGGTTTTTTTGCTGTTGTTGTTGTTTTTCTCTTCAAGCACTAGATTCTGACAATAACCCTTCAGTTCATATTCCCATAAATGTTCAGGAGAGGATTTTAATCAAATTCAGATCAAACATTACATTGCATGACACAAAATAGCATTTCAAACATATATCACAATGTGAATCTTTTGATTTATAGCAGTGTAGCCACAAGGTGGTAGCAAATCATCACAGACATTTTGGCTGCAGCAGTGGTGATAATATAAAACCAGTGCTGGTCTGTGCATCTGTTTTACATGATCACCTTTGATAATCACATGCATTTATTAAAGATCAAATAAATTTATAATATCTCATAAACAAGGCATTGAAAGAAGTTCAGATAGGCCTGCAGTTGAATTCTTTAAAAATTCTTCAAAATCATATTTACACATAAAAGTGGCTGTGTTTATACAAGATGAAGACATTATAGCCACAATGCAAAAGATACTAGTTTGAATCAGCACAATTATCTTTTTGTTGCTTTGTGGAATTTTAATCCATTCCTCATGACGTTTTCTCCTAGGATTTCCTGATGCATCAATGAATCCATCTTGCCTTCCACATGCTGTAGGTTTCCAGTGCCAAAGGATGCAAAGCAGCCCCAGAGCATCAAGGAAGCCACCACTATGCTCGACTATGGACAGAGTGTTCTTTCTTCATTGTTCTTCCTCCAGACATACTGCTGATCCATCGTGCTGAAAAGTAAAATTTTTTTGAGCCGACTTTTCTTGTGCTTTTGAGTCAGAAGTGGTATGTCTTGGAGTTCTGGCATGGAAACCTTCTGCGTTTAGTACGCGCCTTACTGTGCTCACTGAAACCTCAGTACCTGTTGCACCAAGTGTTGCTGCAGGTCTTTTGCAGTCACTCGAGGGGTTTTCACAACCTGCCTTCTCAGAAATCTGGTTGCAGCCGTGGATAGCTTCCTTTTTATGCCCCGTCCAGAAAGTGTACACACAACAAACCCCTAGCCAGTTCAGTTATTTTATGTGTTCCAGCTCAAGCACATCTGGTGCAACTAATGAAGCCCTTGATTAGTTGCATCATGTGTGCTTGAGGCAACACCTGTTTTGCATATTTGTGCTGTTGTGAGAGATTCTATTCAGAGGGTTGAATAATTTTGAGACTGGAGAAGTCATTATAAGTTGAATTTGGAAAAACCACTTGAAGCGTTTCTTGTGTTGAACTATTTCAATTGCTTTTGCTTGATTTGTTCATCGCAAACAGCTGAAAGTCTGTAAATTTTGACAATAAACCTGACTTGCAAGGGGAGTTTAATCATTTTGATTGCAACTGTAAATGCAGAAAACAATGAAGGAACATTAATATTATTTGAGGAGGGAATTTTTTGTGCTGTAAAGTGGATTTGTTAAGTGGCAGTGTGTGGTTGGAAAATACTCAAGCATGGGTTGAATGAACATTTCATCAACAAAAAACAAATAATAGAGTTGTTAGGCTGGCATGTACACTATACGTAAAAGTTTCAACAACATAGGCTGAATATATATTTCATTGTTTGACTTAATATTACATAGGCTTATGTCTGAAACTTGTTTTTAAAACACAAAGCTGATGTTACATGATTAAGAATCTAAACTAATTTATTGGCGTTTACAAATATTTAAAATGCAATTTTACCAAATAGAAATTACAATAACATATTAGCATAGTAAATATTTTTTTTTCTTTTCCTTTATAGTACAGTAGACTAACCAGATTATTTTTAAAAGGATCATTAATCTTCAGTATAAAGTCTTAACTAAATATCTATTCCTCACGTCTAAGATAGTATTGCACCACATTACACGTTGCATTGCCAAATACACAATTTAAAAGCTATTTCTTTGACATAGGTTTAGTGTACTATCTAGTTCAAACTTTTATCTCATCTCATCTGTTTATTTCCATTCATTTCTTGTGATTGTGTGGATTCCTTCTGTCTTTACTGGGGGAAAAGAGGAGAAGGGTTTTTTACTGAGTGTAACTCCATGTCTGAGCATCCTTGCCCTGATTATTCTGTGTGAAGCTGTGTATTTTAGCAAACATATAGCTGTTTTCAATGCTTTTCTCCATGGTGCATGAGTAAACAATGTAATTTCTTAGAGTAGTATGTGCGCAGGTTATTTATTCCCCATACCGAATGTTTCTAACTTTCTTTTTCTACACAAATACATAGATTTATCTCTTTGTCCATGTTGGAAGTCTTTCTATTTTTGTTTTTTGATTGTATATATAAAATCAGCTTATTAAGACCATTATAATTTACATAATTTATCATTTAGTTTACAATATTCTTGATTAAAAAGAAGTGTTGTCCTGATTAGAAAAGATCTGCAGTCCTGATTAAATGTTGCTCAGCTTCTTCTGTACCAGCTTCATAAGCTTCACCCAGGAAACTTTTCTTAATAATGATAATACGTAACATATACGTTACAGCACAGTGAAAATCTTTTTTCTTCACATATCAAAGCATGTTAGTAGGTTGGGGTCAGAGCGCAGGGTCAGCCATGATACAGCACCCCTGGAGCAAAGAGGGTTAAGGGTCTTGCTCAAGGACCCAAAAGTGGCAGCTTGGCAGTGTTGGGGTTTGAACTGCTGACCTTCCAATCAGTAATCCAGAGCCTTAACAGCCAAGCCACCACTACCTAATGGTTCCAAATAAACCAAACGCTTGTTGGATGCTTCTCCTGAATTTAAAGTAAAAACTACTTACTTTTAAGTAAATACTAAATATCTTATTTTTATTCAGAAATAAATGTGTATATAATATGTCTTTACTATGTAAACTTGTCTTAAAATGTTTCTAATACAATGAAAAAATATGTCAAATTTTCTGTTTCCAGAAATTCTGACTGGAAGTGTACATATTAGAAAAGTTTATTTCAATGGATGCTTGGTTTTATCTCATAACAGCTCCCATTCAACATTTTACTGGGGTTTTCAATTACTATTATGAGGTGTATAACTAGATTATGCTGTACTAAGAGGCTTGTTTCAAACTGTCTTTGTACTCATACCTGTACAAATCCTGTATTTTAATACAGAGATCAGAGTTTGCGTGTTTTTTTTTTTTTTTTTTTTGTTTAAGTTTACTATTCAGATGTGGTATTGTATCGCTAACCAAATTTGCAAAAATATAACATCTTGAATAGTTAAGACTAATATGAAGAGCTGGTTTTATTTACACAGAGCTACACATGAGCTATTGTAATCATTGTGTGCAACCATAATGTATAATCTACAAAAATCTACTCCTAGCCCCTGAAATAAATATTTTCTTAAATATTTCCAAATAAGACCCAATACCATAATATTCACATTCAACAACCAAACAAGTAACAATAGTTTGATGCTCACAAAACCAAAGGAACAAATGTCTGGCGGTCCAGCTGTTATATGGTTGTGTAGTGTTTCCCGTAATTGGTCAGCTTAATTTTCTCAGGCAGGATGATATGTACAGAGTGCTCCTTGTCACTGGCCTTTAGGAGGAAGTTTCTCTGTTTGCGCATGAGTTTGCTATACTTTACATTTGCCAGCCACGTCTCACATCGATTGATGTAGATGATACTTGTGGTACCCAAGACCACCAAGCAGGTGAGCAGACCTAAAACTGCGAAGCAGATCACCTGGCTGCGTGTGACCAGTGGACTGGAGGCATTCGCTGACTCTTTCATGGTGATCTTGAGGAACTCGTGCTCAGGGTGTCTCAACAGCTTGTTGAAAGGATGAGCAGGGAGGCTGAAATGCTGGGGAGGATGGCCTAGGTTTTCTGGTTTAAACTTGGCTTTCGGTTTGAACTCATGGATGTGATAGTCACACAAAGGTCCTGTTACGCCGGGTGGACAGACACATCGAGTTCCACTGCCGGACTCAATTAAGCAGGTACCCCCATTGTTACAGGCACTGTCAGAGCATGAAGCCAAACTGATGTTGCAGATAGGACCAGAGAAAGCAGGAGGACAAGTGCAGGTGTAGACTAGTCCACGATCAGTACATGTGCCGCCGTTTAGACATGGGCTGGACTCACAAGCGTCAACATCAATCTCGCAGAAATATCCAGTGAATCCGGGAGTACACAGGCAAGATGAGTGACTGTCAAATCCATTACTATCCACACAGGTTCCACCATTCTGACATGGAGAACTGAAAATAAAAACAGTTAATTTAAAAAAAGAGAAAATGTAAATAAAAAAAATATATATATGATTTTGAATTGATCTCCTCCATATTATGGCACAGCTCATAAAACTTGATTTGTGTGAATGGCTAGTTGATACCATGTATGAAAAAAACAGATGCAGGAAAAACCTCAAATCATTTCGATATCACGGGTAGATTCTTATTTGATTATTATTAATTAATACATACTGAGAAACGTTGTGAATTTGCTTGTTCTCGAATCAGTACTTCCTATTGGGAGCCAATGGAACAATTACTATAATAACTCTAACACAATAACTATAGAGCCTAGTGATAGAAATATTTACACGATCACCACAAATTGGTCGTTCACTTTTTCAGCATTGAACAAGAACAGTGTTACCCATTCATTAGACACTGTCCTTTCTTCATTTGGCAATGTTTGCCTATGTATCCAGGAGGACAGATACAGAGATATCCACCCTCTTGTTTTTCAATGCAGGTTGAATTGCCAGAACAAGGCTTTGATGAACACATATGGCCGCCTAGAGACAAAATAAATCATTCATCATATATCATTTATCGCACATATTCCTTAGTCACTGCTTTCCAGTAATTATTTTGCTTAGACAAGGTCCTACTATGCATAATTGCCGAAGCAAGTCTAGAGGTCCAGAGACCGACGATCAACAGCTGAGTCTCACCTTGGTCACATTGACTGCCTACCCATCCCTGCTCGCATGTACACTGCCAGGCGTTTTCACATGTTCCATGAACACAACCGGGGAGAGGAACGCACTGCTCACATGTTGCACCCTTCCACCCAGGGTTGCACCTTGAAAATAAATAAATAAATAAATAAATAATATATATATATATATATATATATATATATATATATATATATATATATATATATATATATATATATATATATATATATATATATATATATATATATATATACATACATTTTTTTTTGGACTGATAATATCTAGTGTCATTCTATATTATATAACTCAGTTGCAGAAACCTCTGCAACTGTTTTCCTCATGTATATATATATATATACACACACACACACACACACACACACACTACAATACACATGGGCTAAAGTTTTATTCCGACCAAGTTTGTGAAGTTCAACATATAGACAACATATGCATTTTCCATTTGTTCTACAGTTGCTGTTGCTATGCATCATAACATTTTAGGAAGCTAAAAATAGCACGTGAAAAATACATATATGCCTCAACATACCTGCACACTCCACTGTCACAAACCCCATTGGCAAGATTGCACCCAGATTCGCATTCTGCAGCTATATAGAAATGCATTACAATAAAATCTCATTAAAAAAGAAGGTGAACTAACATTAACTGTGAACGATTCAATGTCGTCTAAGTATGTTTATTCTCTGTGATCGCTGCACGTCTTGCACGCGCGTTATCAATAGTCCTTTCAGGTAAACCCATTCGATTGTTTGCCTGGATGATATCTGTATTTGTAGATGTCTAATGAATGCACAGAACCAGAAATGAGCCATTTGGCTCAGAAATGGACATTTACCTTTGCCAACTGCAGCAAAGCCGAGTAGAACAGAGCATAAAATCGCACACATATGCATCCTCGGGTTTGGGTTTTAAGTCCTCGTGCACATCTCAAAGCACGCAAAGTTCTGAGCACGGCTGTAACAATGCACTTCCCAGTGCGTTCTTCTCCTCTTTCCTTCCGAAACTGCACACGCTCCGGATCAACAAAGTAACACCTACAGCGTCAGCCACAAAAGTAGATCAGAAATAATCCACAGCACTAACATGCACTATGAAAGAGATGTGTTTAATCTCGTGATGAGATGATAATATAGTTATCTTTTCGAAGCAGCAAGAAATCCATCAAACACACACACACACACACACACACACACACACCAGCCCATTCAAAATGGGCTCCTCCCTGTTGAGACTCGAATGGACCAGAACAGAAGAACAGATAAAGGTACATTCAGGTACCTCCTCAATGACCAATGCCAGGTTGTTTCCAAGCCCTTGCAAAACTTTACCTTCTCTGAGGAAAAAGTCTAAATCTAACAATTAAATAATTTGTATTGCTGTTCAGCAAAAGGGAACAATCCGAAGGTTTGGGTTCATACAGTCTCCTCCGAAACTATTGTAACGGCAAGGCCAATTCAGTTCTTTTTGCTCTAGACTGAAAACATTTGTGTTTGAGACCAAAAGATGACTATGAGGAGAAGGTTTAGAATTTCAACTTTTATATTCTGGTATTTATATGTGTTAAATGATATAGAACATAGCACATTTTGTATCAGATTACCCAATATGGAACATGTGAAAAAATCTACTCTTGGTTTTAGCTTTGAGTTTCACAAGTGAATACTGCGTTTGTTGTTAAAAGATAACAGAGATGTAGGAGAGCAAGCACTTTGAAGTTGAAGAGGGTTCATCGGATCTTTTTGTTATATATTATATATGTGTTAGTGATATATCAATCAGAAAACAATACAAGTAGTGCTACCATACAAAATCCGTTAATTGAGTTCCAGAAGAAGCAACGTGCGCAGGGAAGAAGTGTAAGTGCCAGAGTAATTTTTTTAATAGGTTGTTTAGGTGTTCACGGAAGAGGTGGGTCTTTTGCTGTTTTTTGAAGAAGGTGAGAGATTCTGCGGCCGGATTGAGTTTGGAAGTTCATTCCACCACTGAGGAACAGTTAGTTTGAATGTTCTTGAAATGGACCTTGAGCCATGCTGAGTAGGTACCACTAATCGTCGATCATTGATTTTTTCGCAGATTGCGTGAGGGAATGTAAGACTTCAGGAGAGAGTTGAGGTAGGGAGGGTGCTGTTCCTGACAAGGTCTTGTAGGTGAGCATCAAGGCCTTGAATTTGATGCGGGTGGCTACAGGAAGCCAGTGGAGGGAGATGAAGAGGGGTGTGACATGGGTTCTCTTGGGCTGGTTGAAGACGAGGCGTGTTGCTGCATTCTGAATCATTTGAAGGGGTTTGATGGAGCTGGCCTGGAGGCCCAAGAGTAGTGAGTTGCAGTAGTCCAGTTTTGAGATAACAAGAGCCAGGACTAGTATCTGTGTAGCCTTTTTGGTGAGGTAGGGTCTGATTTTCTTGATGTTGAACAGGATGAACCCACAGGACCATGCAGTTGTTGAGATGTGGTCTGTAAAGGTCAAGCTGTCATTGAGAATCACCCCAAGGTTCCTGGACATCCTGGTTGGCTTGAGTGTGGTGGAGTGAGGTTGTGGTTGATTGAGGGACAGGCTGGGGTGACGAGAAGCTCAGATTTTGCCAGGTTGAACTTAAGGTGTTGTTCCCTCATCCAGACCGAGATGTCCGACAGGCAAGCAGAGATACGTGCAGAGACAGATGGATCGTCAGGCTGGAAGGACAAATAGAGCTGGGTGTCATCAGCATAGCAATGATATGAGAAGCCATGAGACTCAATCACCTGCCCTAGAGATGTAGTGTAGATAGAAAAGAACAGTGGACCCAGAACTGACCCCTGTGGAACACCAGTTGTGAATTTCTGAGTTTCAGAAATACTTTCCCTCCATGATACCTTGAAGGATCTGTCTGAGAGTTAGGATTTCACCCAGCACAGAACCGCTTCGGTGATGCCCCAGTCTAGAGAGAGTTGACAGGAGGATCTGATGGTTCAGAGTGTCGAAAGCAGCAGAGAGGTCGAATAGGATATAGCTTACAGTATGAAAGCTACTGGATTATGTGTTATTTTATACTATGTAAGATTTTACAGCACTTTACCATGATTATATTTTACAAGTGTTTACTGTAAATTTTACTTTATTGGCTACCATTCTGCCAGTAAACTACTGTAAAGTTTACAAGTCTAAGACAACATCAGTGTGCTGTTCCAGTAGACATGCATCGGAATACAGTGTGCACACAAGACAGTAAATACACATCTGTTACACAAACAACATGGTTCACGTGCAGCATATTAACATCATAATTTACATATAATCGGCTATATCAACCAATAGTGTCATGCAGTGAAACTTCATTTCACAAGTGATTATTCATAGATTCATGATTATTCATTCAAGGTTATTTCTATGTTCTTCAATCATAACTAAAACAAGTCTCCTATAGGTATTTTATGTGACTGATTACGTACTGTAAGCTGCAATTATACTGTACGGTAAGGTAAAATTAAACATCGTTACACATATGGTATAAACAAGTTCCACACTGAACTTGAAAAGGATTTCTATGATACCAAGGGAAATTATTTTAAGGCAAGTCACTTGGAGAGTCTTGCAGTGTCTTTCAAAGTCTCAGTTTACCTTGTAATGATCAAACCTATATGCAGAGTGTTGGCAATCAGTTGGTCGTACCATATGTGAAACCAGAGTTATGCTTCAAGTACATAAGTCTATTTGTAATCTATTTATAAAAAAAAAACAATGGAAGCTGGACAATGTATAGTACAGTGAGGTCTAATAAAGCATAATGTACAATAAAAGGCACACTATAAAAGTTGCACAACCCAAAACACAGTAAAAGATAACACACACAGCAAATATATATATATATATTAATATAATATTTATATATATATATATATATATATATATATATATATATATATATATATATATATATATATATATATATATATATATATATATATATATATTACATACATGTTTCAAAGGCCAGTACACTAGGAATATCTGCGTGCCATTTTTTTTTTTTTTTTTTAAATGAAGGCATTTTAATATTTGCAAGTAGATGAGCCATAATTTGTAATCTTGCCAAAAAGGCAGACAGATGTAGCCTGGCAGAAGATGGCAGTGTGCATCATTGACCTAGTCCTAGTAGCTGTTTGAAAATGTCAGCTTTTCATTTGCCATATTAAAGGAGAGGCATCAGCCATTGATTTGCTGTCCTTTGATCTCATTTGCGATCTGTCCTTTCATGCAGCCTTCCCCCACTCCTAAGGATGGGGGGGGGAGGGGAAGGGGGTGGTTTTTTTTTTTTTTTGTTAACCACAAAAAAAAAAAAAAAAAAAAAAAAAGAGGGGGGGGGGGGAGGGGGGGGGTGGGTTAACGGTTAAATTTTATTAATTTTATATAACAGCTCCAATTCGAGGGCCCCGTAATTTTTTTTAGGTTTTTTACAGGGTAATCTTATTTATGAATCAGCAGTGTTTAATTCAAGTTGCATGAGCTCTTGCCAGAGCTGCTGTCAAAAATTTAATTTCTAAACTGGCAATTCTTGCAGTGAGGCAGTAGGTAAAGATAGCTATATTAATTTATCTAAATTAATTGGAAATTTAAACTCTCATTTGAAAAGATGTTTTCAAGTCACATTTAACTTTGGTCTAGGGAATTCTATTGCTGTGAACACAACACCTAAGGCTGAAGTTGTGCATAAGGAATCATTATTTATTATATTATGCCAGTGGGGAACACATCGGTATAATACATTTATTTATTTATTTTTTTAAATATTCTACTAAAGATGTACAGTTTCACCGGGCCTATTAAAGTTTTTCACAGAAAACAATGGAGATGTAATTCTATGAATTTTCTAAAACAACAAATGGTTCATTTATGACAAAATACCTCAATAGAAACAATGCTTTTCTAGACACATTTGCTAACAGTGTAAAATCTAACTTTTCAGGCTTACCTGCATTAAAATTTAAAAACAATAAAGCAGATGGTTCAATCAGGCCTGTTTTTTTTTACTGGACTCTGTTATAAAATCTAAACTGCCTAAAATCTGAGTCTTTAGGGAAGGATTTGAATAGCTTTTAAATTACCTTTTATATACCCAACGATCAGCCATAACATTCAAACCACCTACCTAATAGTGTGTACCAAGACGTTCCTTTAAGTCATATTAGTTGTGAGGTGCGGCCTCCATGGAGTGGGGCCTTGATTGGTCTTGTTTGTCCAACACATACCCCAGATGCTAGATCAGATTGAGATCTGGGGAATTTGGAGGCTAAGTCAACATCTTGAACTCTTTGTCATGTTCCTTATACCATCCCGGAAAAATTTTTGCAGTGTGGGACGGTGCATTATCCTGCTGAAAGAGGCCACTGCCATTAGGGAATACCGATACCATGAAGGGGTGTACAGTACGTGGTCTGCAACAATGTTTAGGTAGGTGGTATGTGTCAAAGTAACATCCATATGAAGGCCAGGACACAACAGAACAGTGAATATTCCCAGCAGAACATTACCCAGAGCATCACACTGCCTCCACCAGCATGCCTTCTTCCTATAGTGCATCCTAGTGCCATCACTTATCCCAGGTAAGTGCACCTAGCCATCCACATTATGTAAAAGAAAATGTGATTCATCAGACCAGGCCACCTTCTTCCATTGCTCCATAGTCCAGTTCTGATGCTCATGCGCCCATTGTAGCCATTTTGGTGGTAGACAGGGATCAGCATGGGCATTCTGACCAGTCTGGAGCTACATGGCCCCATACACAGCAATCTGTGATGCACTGTGTGTTCTGACACCTGTCTATCATAGCCAGCATGACCATTTTCAACAATTGGTGCTACAATAGCTTTTCTGTGGAATCAGACTAGACTGGCTAGCCTTCACTCCCCATATGTACCAATGAGCCTTGGGCGCCCATGTCCCTGTTGCCAGTTCCAGTTGTCCTTCCTTGGACGACTTTTGGTAGGTACTAACCACTGCATTCCGGGAACACCCCACGACCCAGTCGTCCAGCCATCACAATTTGGCCCTTCTCAAAGTCATTCAGATCCTTACACTTGCCCATTTTTCCTGCTTTCAAAACATCAGCTTTGAGACCTGACTTGCTCCCTAATATATCCCACCACTTGACAGGTGCCATTGTAACGAGATAATCAATGTTATTCACTTTACTTGTCAGTGGTTTTAATGTTATGGCTGAAGAGTGTATCAATGAAACCGTTTTCATGACTACTAAATACTGAAACTACATTTGGGGTAGAATCAATAAAACTGCTTCCAATATGGCACAGTGACAGGGGGAAACATTGATG